>PVKP010008227.1:0-73534 GCA_004027715.1 Plecturocebus donacophilus | reverse complement strand
TTCTTTTTTTTTCTTTCTTTCTTTTGCTGTTTCTTTCTCTCTCCTTTTCTAAAATCTCTTCCTCTTTCTTTCTCTCTTTCATACTTTTTTTTTCTTTCTTTTGCAAAAAAAAAGAAAAAAAAAATGAATGAAGTGTCAATTAAATCAATCAAAATAAAAAATTGGAATTTAGAGACCAAAATAGAGCACATATGGTTGATATTGTTATCCTGCTAAGAATCAAATAGAACACTTCTTAAGAAAATATTAACCTATTAGAGATAAAGGAGGAAAAGTGTTAGGAGATCGTGAGTGGGAAAAAGTTATTTTCTAATCTCTATGCCTTTCTTTAGTACTGCATTCCTATTTCTCATTCCAGAGTTATGACTGCGGGACAGTTAGTAGTCAAAAAACATTTCATACCAATTAACAGACAAAGGTGATTAAATGCATATTACATCCAGTATCACAATAACAAAACCAAGGTAACAGAAAAAAATGTTTAAAATCCTTTGTCAATCTCAGTTTAATGCGCTGCTACAACATCTCACCTATCAGGTCACTATTTCTGGTGAAAGTCACTGCCAAAGTTATATGTTTAGGAACTTCCTTTTATTTTCATACACAGGTGCTCTATTTCTCCAACAATGTATTAAGATCATGGGGAAGCAGATTCCATTTTGCTTTCTTGTTTAACTAGCTTTAAATGCATTTATTTGCTAACTACTTCTAAAACTCTAAACCTGTAGAATACATGTGCCAGGCACTTGCCCACAATATTCTGGTAATATTGAAATGTACCAAAAAAAGTATTGATTATTCAATAGTTTTTATCTAGAAATAAACATAGTTAACATTAAAATGAACATCTTTCTTAAGTCATTTAGCCTTTTTTTTCAAACTATGCCTTCTAACTTATCAAGGGTGATATGATATTGAGTTAGTAGACAGTCAACTTAAAAAATTTTACATCCAAATTGTGCTGAAGGGATTAGTTATATATATATACATATATGTATATATATATATATATATATATATATATTTTTTTTTTTTTTTTTGAGACAGAGTCTCACTCTGTCACCCAGGCTAGAGTGCAGTGGCATGATCTTGGGTCACTGCAACCTCTGCCTCCTGGGTTCAAGTGATTCTTCCTCTTCAATAAAAATAAGTGAAAGAGTCTGGATTATTCAACTGGTTTTAGTCCAATGAGTCCATGCCACAATGTACTCCAAGCTACTAATACAAAGCCACCAGGAAGAATGCACCTTCTTTTGAATGTTTGAAACTGGGTACAGGAACATTTTTATATTCTTGTATATTTTTATTTATACAAACTGATAGACAGAAAATGATTTACTCTCATAGAAATGGCTCCCAAGAAGGGAATGTACTAAGTATCCAGAGATTCTTTTCCCAAATCAGTGACAATACCTGGCAACAAAAGGAAAAATAGCTACACAGCCGTTGATAAATGGTTCACTTTTTCCACATCTATCTTTACCAGTCTGCAGCCATTATATGTGCAGAATTACCAACGTGAAGCTATCTTATGTTTTTACTGAAGATGGTACCAAAGAAAAACGTGCTACAAAACACTTCTTAGAAAAGTTTTATTTCAGACTATTTATAGGATTTGATAATGAGAAAAGATATACCATATAACTGCAGAAGCTGCCCCCTGTTACTCACAGATAACATTTGAGAGTTCAGGAAAAAGGAAAGATAGATTTAAAAAAAACAAAAGATAGCAACAGAATATTCTGTTAGGTAAAAATAGTATTTTCTTCCTGTGTCTTTTAAAGTCAGTCCCAGAGCCATCTATATTTTCTGAATGAGACATTGCATTTCACTATCTATGTTAAAGATGCTCATCATGCCAGAGTTAACCTTTTTACCAAATGCTGTCTTTGAAAACCTTACTCCCTTAGTTCGGCCTCTTAATAGTTGTATTGATCCATGATGGGAAATATTGTTAAAAACTGAACACAAATTAACTTAGAAATATATACTTCCAATTATGCTATTTAGTCAAACTCTTTGACAGCAATCCAAGTTATTTAAAGAGAATATTATGTAACTCTTGAGCATTTCCTGAATCGTCTCTACTACATGCCTCACCTCCAGGTTATGCACTTCTCAGTTCCCTGAAAATTGTTACCATTTCTTGACCAATGTGAGATTCTGTCAAGAAATGTGTTAATAGCATGAGAATTGCTTCACACCTACTCTCCATATGTCTGCAAGAAATATTTTTAAGTCTACTCACCCCAAACAGAACAAATGTTGAAGGGAAAAGTGCTAAACTACCTGCAGAATTGTCTGCTGAGGAACATCAAAATGAAATAATTTATTCTCCTTCCAAGTCTCTTTCCCAAAATACAAGAAAACAAAATCCAGAGTTATGCTAACTAATGAGCAAAATAATAAAAACCTGAATATAAATTAGTTTAATTTTTTTTCATTTTCTGACTCAAAAATCCTCTGACCCTGAATGAGATTATGTCTAAACCTCTTAGAATGGCAATGAATAATTAACTAAATCTTAATTTAAGACTGTTTCTATTTTCTGAACTTACTCTTTCATGGAAGACAAGCAGTATCCTGTCCCTCCCTTCAAATACAAATACAAAGATATATTAAAATAATATCTTATGGTTCAGCCCTTGTAACTTCTTTGCTTTGGGCAAAGAAATGCCAGTCTCCTGTCCTACCACGTGGCTGTCACAAAAATCCAGCCAATTAACACAGTTAGTCGGTCTTTAGGGCAGCTAAATAATGTCTCTAACTGATCTACCAGAAATTAGATATGGTTACTTTCTACTCCTTCTCTAGTTTCCCACTCCCCAGTAGGCTACCACAATTCCATGAGAAAACCCAGAAAGGGCTGCCACACTGCATATTCAGAGATTGGGAAGGCATTTTATATCTCTTAGTTTAGGGACAGGACAAGTAAATATTTGCTTAAACTGACAGGTCCCATGAGAAAGCATTTTCTCCATTCACATATGAACACAGTGTAGAATAAAATCGTTATAGTAATATATGCAATCAATATTAGTATAAAATCATAATTTAGATAGACATAAATTCCATGATGTCTTAAACAAGTCACCCTATTGCTCATTAAATGTTTTATTAGATAGTTAAACATTGTTACAATGAAGGACATCAACACATCACAAATATCAGCTCAAATTCTATATACAGGTTACTATGCCAGCCTCGTTCTTCACGCTGAAAATGTTTATTTTGAATATCTATGGTTAAACCATTTTCCCTAGAGAAAAGCCTCCAATTCATATTCAGAAAAACAGAACAAAGTTGATGTTTTAAACAGTACAATCTATGAAGATAATGTGGAAAAATCAACCAATTATTATATCTGACATTAAAAAACATCAAATTAAATGAGTCAAAATAATATATTTCTGAGTGTGTGTCTGTATATGTGCGTATGTGTATAGAAAACTCATTTAAAGTATGGGATTGATTTTATTTTAAGATGAAATTACTGTGGTTTGAAAGACAGTGTATCTATATAATGCATTATCTATGCCAAGGCAATTTGGACTTTCATGGCCATTACTTCACTCTAAGAGTTTATGTATACCTATTGTTCAGATAAAAAAAAGGATCCCAGCGAGTTGAAAGAACTTCTTCCAAAAGACAGCTAATTAATTACGGATGATGGGGGCTAAAGTCTGGCTTCTGTTTTACGTCCCTGTGGCCCAAAAGATTTGTGGGAATTAATCCAAAAGTTAGAGCAGTGTTAGCAAGATGCACAGCACATATATTCATCATCAAAGACGTAAACTCAGAGCTGCAGACTCTAATGATTTATAAGCATGTGTTTGATAATCACTGGGATAAACCCCACTCATAACCCAAGGTTTCCTTTACTTTCACTTATTTTTTTAGACTATTAGAACCCTCACTTAACCTTCAAGACTTTAGAGATAATTAAGAACATATAGAAATTATAGATATTCAAGGGCAAAATAAATACTTTGAAAGAAAACATAGTCTCACATACAATTGTCATTTCTGGATTAAAAAACAAAGATAATGAGCCTCACCAAGTTCTCTATTGCCTATCCACACCTAAGAAGCTGTAGAATCATCTATCAGGTTAAAATTTGGAAACCCTAGGGACAAAAGAATATTTTTATTTGCCCACAATATCAGAAATAACCAGAAATAAAATTCTCACTTAGTGATCTCAGAATGCAGATCCCTACATTTTCTAATAAATGGCTTTGCCATTGAAAACAAGTGATTTTTCTCATATTACTCTTCAAAGTCTTCTTTTGTCTTCAGACCTCTGTCTTTTTCAACGCTGAGACCTTTGTCTGTAGTCTCCTCCACACTCATCCTTACCCCACTCCTTCAGCTCCTTCCCTGTCCTGTACACCTTTTCTCATTTGGATAGCTACAGTACAATTTGACACCCATTCCACACCAATCAAACTCTTTCCCCAGTAAGCTTCTGCATCTCTACCTTCATCATCTTATAGTATAAAATTTGTACAATTGTACTTACATGAAATTCTTCCACCTGCTTCTCAGGGTCTCTAAACTCACCTGCATTGTAAACCCTCACCAAAACACCACCAAGTTTGTGCTAGCAACAACACAATAGGCTTTAATTTAGCACTGCACTGACTTAGCTTTACAGAAGACTACAGGACCAGCATTCAACATTTTGTTTCTCTTTGGGAGGTCCAGTAGCTATCCATGTACAACTTCTCAACTCATCATACCTTACTCAACTTACCCACAGAAAATATAGACCTGTCAGGGATGAGATCTGGGTATGTGCAACTCACTTTGACATGAAGCTACTGCCTTGGTTTCTTACGCATCTTTAATATTTTTTCTAGTGACATAGAGTTAAGGAGTGTAAGTCAACTTAGAAGAGCTATTTGACTCCTAAGTTGACTTACACATCTTAATTTTATGTCTACACATACAGTCCAGTAGATCAAGTGTTGCACAGGTAACAAGAAAAATCCTTAGCTCAGGGAATGCATCATTTTTCATCCATCTGAACTCTGTCATGTCCATAGACGGTGCCATGACAGGCACATCCTAAATCATCTTCCTTGGCAAGACGAGAATTTTCCTTGGCAGGAGTAGGGCCCAGTGATGGTAGCCCTTTACTCATATTGGAAAAAAAATTCTTCTTGTATTTTTTATACTGTTCATTTGACAGATAATCACACACTGATTTCTGTTATTCTTACTCTTATTATTATTATTGCCCACATCATTTGTTTCTTCTGGTTGATTGCAGTCATAGAATATTAATGATATTTGAGATTTCTGTTTATTGTCTTATTCTGTTTTCCTAATCTTGGAAAGTCTGCCTTGTATTTATTTCTGCATTCTACTGTTGCTCTATAGTTGTAACATTGGGACCCCTGAATGTGAGGCTTGGAATAGCTGAATTATCTTCCAGATGTTTTATGTCCTGTAATTTTGCTCTAACAGGAAAAAAAATTGTTTCAGAACCACACCATCTCAAATTTCGTTACTTATCTAGCTAACCATCTGTTGCTTGACTATCGACCACAGTATGAGCAGGTTTTATTTTCTGAGTCACCCTTGGCTCTGAGAAATGAGAGAATGAACCCATGTGCCTTAATGTAACTAGACCAAAAGAGAAGGATACTTTCTTATTACCATTACATGGCCAAATGACAAACAGAGAGATCAGAATATATTAAAACCATAAGAATCAAGCTCAGTTTTATATGCTCAAAAATACATACTTTCTGTCTAAAGGAAAGTCTTGGTATTTACCTAGGAAAAAATAATTCTTTAGAGATCACATCTGTCAGATATATTCCCAGAAATGGAGAAAGCACACATTCTATTTATTCCTATATTATTATTTAACTCCTTAAACAGCACTCTGAGGTGGGAATTTTTATCTTTCTTTCATAGATGAGAGAATGAATAGAGAATTTAATCAACATTCCTCTAATCTTGTCTAATAGCTATCCCAGACAAAGCCGCAGGCCTCTGGCTCTGAGTCCAGTGCTCTCTTTACTTAGGTCTATATAGATGATTACACTGTATAAAAGAGAAACACACATCATTCACAGTCAAGAAGTTTGACCTTAGTTGAAGAAACTATGGCTTAAACTTAAGTGGAAGGAAACTAGAGAACTCACCTGCATTTTACTCACGTTCTCATTTCTGAGTTAGAAGAGGATGCTTCAATCAGGCAGTGTACTTGACCCTAGTATGAGAGCTAGCCATATGGAACCCTGAATCAAAATAGGATACCAATTGACATCTGGTGAAAAGGATGGGCAAAATCAATACAACCCTAGTGTATTGCCAGCAAATAAACTCTAAATCTATCATGAATAAACTCTGTGGCATGAGCTTGCAATAGCACACTAGAAAGAAGTGTAGCTACAGTAAGACAATTCACTGTGCATAACCTGGGTGAAATATGGCTCATCCAGGTTAGGAGGAACAGAGTAGAAGGAACATCATTAGTACCAGTTCCAGGTTGGAAGATATTCATTCAAAGACCATTTTTGTACGTATTATATAACAGACTATGGCTAAGGAATGAATATAAAGAAATGAGTCGATGTCCTTTCCATAGATAAGCTTTCAGTTTCAAGGGAAAACAATAAGATAGGGAGATAGAGGAAATGGTAGAATTTTGCATGAGATACTATAGGTCATAAAAAAAGTATGTTGAATTAGTCCTTGAGAGATAGAGTTGGGGTAGGTCAGCAAAGCCTTAAGAAGATGATGATATCCAAACTGGGTTTTGAAGGATTACTAAGATTTAGTTAGGTGGAGCAGGAATGAAAGCTGGTAGTTTGGAAATGGTGCAAGCAAGATGTTTCATACAGAAGAATCACCAAGTAAAGGGGCATTGTGAAATGAATAACAAGGCATGGACTCTTTGGGGAATGAGTCAAATAGTGAAGACTATGGACTTTGTCTTGTATCCAATGGGTGGCCATTGAAATAGGAAGGCAACATGAATGGATGTGGATCCTGCATAAAGACAAGCAAACTTGGTTAAAAAGTGATGCATTATTCAAGTTTGCATTATTTTCTCAAGTATTCAGAATATGATCTGAATTTCTTATTTCTTGAGTGATCTACCACCACCATTCTCTCCATGTCTTCATCCATTAGAAATGTCTCAAAATGTGTTAAATCTCTACTATGTGCCTGTCACCATATAAAGTATCAGAAATAGAGAATCTTGTAGCAGAAATGGAAATAAATGAGTCTACTAATTAAATCAGTATAATAAAGTCCTGGAATTGCCATGAGAGTTTATGGGCAAGGGGAAAGGAAGGGATGTTCGCTTTACCAGGGTGTTAGGAAAGGCCAAAGAGGAGGTAGCTCTTGGGTTGAGCCCAATGCTACTATTTAACATTTTTGGAGTACCTATTTTGTTTTAAATACAGATGCTTTCAGAAATGTTATGCCATTTAAACCTCACTACAAATCTGTAAGTATTCAAACCCTCCCTTTAAGAGTTCAGAAAGCAAGGTTCAGAGAGAAAATCAGAACCTTGGCAAAGGTCACACACAGGTGTAAGGGGAAAGAACTGGATTCTAAATGAATTATGCCCTTTTGAAAGAAGACTTGATATTCTTCAAAACTCACCAGGGAAAGGGTACTTAAAATAAAGGCTATCACATGGTACCAAGGACTGTCCTGTATTTTTTACCTCTTTACCTTGAAAGTAGTTTTTCTCTTGTTTCCACTCAAGCCCCAGGGAGTCAATGGCCTTCTACCAGACTCAGAGACAGAGTTGCTACCCTCTTCAAGAAAAGGTATGGGACACCACAGCATTTATTTAACCAAACAGACATCATCTAAATATTTCTTATTCTTATTTCTTTATGTACACCTTAGGAACATTTTATTTAGTTTTCTTTTACAACAGTATACGTTTTGGAGAAAAAGCTGGGAAGGAAAGGGAATTTTTAAAAGATTGAAAGCTAATTTTTATCATTAAATTTAAATTATTCAGACTTAGGATGACCAGTTAGACTGAGACAGATGGGTTCCTTGGGGTATGAGACTTTCAGTACCAGAACTGGGACAGTACTGGGCAAATCTGGATGAATTGGTCACCCTAGTATTCCTGTATTTATTCCTGCCTTCCTTATGCTTAGTACATTGTAGAAATTCAATGACTTTAGGATGAAATAATCTTTATCTTTAAGTTGTTACTAACAAGCTACTGTATTTTTTACAACAAATGTAGCTCTGTGGACAGAAAAGGGGCTATTAAAGACTGGGACTCACAAGCTGCAAAATATGCAAAGTCCCTTAAATTTACAGAGCATCACTCATATCAATAGAATTTACACTTCCGGAAAGCCACCCTCATTCATGTCAAAATATTCAAGAGAGCAAAATAATCATTGCACAAGCACTCAGCACAATTCCATCTTTTTCTTCTTAAAGCATATATCAAGGTTTACAAGTGTCACAGGTTTACAAGTTTATAATCACAAACCTGAAGTTGCATATGCATAATAAACAAAAGGTCTGAAAAGTTTTAAATGAATGATTTAATAGTGGATACATCTCAACCCCTCCATTGGAAACTGAAGGGAGGGAAAATCTTTAATGAAAGTTATTATGAAATGCAGGAATCAGAGATATCCACTGCAGAAGATTCAAAAGTTTCAGTTTTAGACCAAATTAAAAAAAAAAAAAAAAAACTCACTTTTGCAATGAAGGTGTTTCATCTAGAAAGTTTAGGATGGATACAAGGAAAATACTACATCTGTGGTTAAAATTTCATTGTTGATAAAACCACTACAAGTCTGTGGCAAAATGTTAATGTTTGTTAGTGCCTCTCTAGTTGATATGAAATGTAGTTCTTTTGCCACACAACTCTAAGGGATGTATTTTAATCACCCAAATGCATTTGTTCCTTTCTGTTGTCAGAGATTGTGCAACTAGCAGTTATAAATAGAAGAAAAATAAATAAAATCAAAGTTCCGGATCTAAAGGAGCTTACAGACTATCCAGGACACCAGATAACAAATAGGTACAGTAATATATGAAAAGTGTGAACATTCAGGTTTGAACTGTGAAGGAAGCAACAAATGCTGTGGAGACATTCAGGGAAGCATCAAAGAAGAGGTGACATTCAGCCTAAACCTAGGACGATGAACTTTAGCTCTGTGTTACACACACACACACACACACACACACACACACACACAAATCTATGAAGAGTTTAGTCTCTAAGCTTTTTAAATGTGTATAAAATCAAGTGGTACCAAGTATAGCAACCAATTAACGTACCGCTTTGAAAGAAAGATCTTTTTTAAAGATAAGAGTGGAGGCTTCTGGGTGAACATAGATACCTAACTGTTTGATTCCTTCACTTCTGCTAACAGATACATGGCGTGAGAACTATCAGTGATCTAGGTGTTGGGAAAAAGAGAGATTACAAAGAGCTGAAAAGATTAGATGGCCTTCCCTGAGAGACAAGAGAGATGTCAGCCACACTGATCTTTTAAAATAGATATCAGATCATATCACTTCCTATTTAAAAATCTTCTAGCTGCTGACTCTTAGAATCGCAGTAATTCCAAATTCTTTCTGGGGCCTTTGAGGAACCCCACAGTCTGAGCCCTGCCTGCTTCTCTGATCTCCTTACACCCTCCTCTCTTCCGCATGGCTACTCCAGACACAGCACCCTGTCTACTCCTAAGACCCTGCAAACCTGTTCTAGCCTGCATTCTTTGCACTTGCTGTTTGCCCTTCAAGGAAAGCTCTGAGTCTATTTCTCACCTGGCTGCTGCCACTTTGGAAGACATGGCCAATGCCACCCAGCTCAAACTGCCTGCAGCCCCCTCTCCCAGTCAGTCTCTAATAAATGACTGCTATGGGTTAAGCTGTGGTCCTCTAAAGAAGTATGTTGAAATCCTAACCCCAGTATGTCAGGATGTGACCTTATTTGGAAACGGGTAACTTGCAGAAGTAATCAAATGAAAATGAAGTCATTAAGGTAAACCCTAATTCAACAGGACTTGGGTTCTTACAAAAAAAGAAAATTTGGACCCAGAGACACCCACACAGGGAGAATGCCATGTGAAGATGGTGGTAGATACTTGGGGCGATGCTTCTACCAGCCAAAAAAATAACAGAGAAACTGCCAGAAGTGAAAGGACAGGCAAGGAACACATTCTCCCTTCACAGCCCTCAGAAGGAACCCACCCAACTGACACGTTGATCTAGGACTTGTAGCCTCAAGAAAATAAATATATGTTATGTTGAGGGCATTAATATACGTTCTTTAAGACACTCAATTTTTGGTACTCTGTTATGGCAACCCTAGCAAATGGATACAAGTGTCTCAGTATTTATTTGTTATTATTATTGTTTTAGTTTGTTGTTGTTGGTGGTGGTGGTGATGGTGGTTTTTTGTTTTTTGGAAAGTTTGTTGTTGTTGCTGTTGTTTTGAAACAGAGTCTAGCTCTGTCGCCCAGGCTGGAGTAGAATGTAATAGCACAATCTTGGCTCACTACAACCTCCACCTACTGAGTTCAAGTGGTTCTCCTGCCTCAGCCTCCCGAGTAGCTGGGATTACAGGTGCCTGCCACCACGCCAGGCTAATTTTTGTATTTTTAGTAGAGACAGTGCTTCATCATGTTGGCTAGGCTGGTCTCAAACACCTGACCTCAGGTGATCTGCCTGCCTTGGCCTCCCAAAGACCTGGGATTACAGGTGTGAGCTACAGTGCCCAGCCATGGCCCATTTTTAAAATAACATTTACCAATAACCAAAACAATCTTATGTTAATTCGGCCACTGGAAGACAAGCTTCAAGAAGGCATTGAGCTTTTCTCTCTTGGTTTGAGTGCAACGATGAATTGGAAAGACACCTGAAGATGTGTGCTTTGGCCAGCCACAGTGGATCACGCCTATAATCCCAGCACTTTGGGAAGCTGAGGTGGGCAGATTGCCAGAGGTCAGGAGCTCAAGATCAGTCTAGCCGACATGGTGAAACCCATCTGTGCTAAAAATACAAAAAAACCAGCCAGGCGTGGTGGCATATGCCTGTAATCCCAGCTACTCGGAGGCCAGGGCAGAAGAATTGCTTGAACCAGGAAGGTGGAGGCTGCAGTGAGCCCAGTTTGCTCCAGTGCACACCCACTTGGGCGGCAGAGTGAGACTCGGTCTCAAAAAAAAAAAAAAAAAGAAAAGAAAAAGATGTGTGCTTTGTGTTAGTAATGTTTTGGAACACGATCATCTCAACACGGCTATTTTCAGATGTTTATTTATAGAAGTTTCATGTTGAGACCAATGAAAACTAGTTTTTCCATTTGTGAAAGATAGAGAAAATTTTAAAATGCAGCATTATTTATCTATCCCATTCTAATTATGATGATAAAAAATTTCTAAGCTAGATTGAAAAGCCTCTAGTAAAAGAAAATCGGGTCCTTTTTCTTATCTTTGTCATAGTCTAAATGCTGTGTTTGTTAAAATATTCACGTTTGCCAGTAAGTCAAATACACAAAGCAAAACTACAGCAGAATTTTAGTTTCATTAAATGTCCCAACATCATGGATTTCGATAAACCTTGCTTTTCTCCAACTTAACTTTGTAAAGGGAAGACTCAGAAACAAAAGCATTTAACAGGAAAAATCTGTTTACAAAGTTTGTGACACAGATTCAATATTAATATTGCAAAAGTCGGAAATGGTGATTTTGTGAGGAAATGAGACGATGATAGGAACTTTTTTTTTTTGAGACGGAGTTTCGCTCGTTGTTGCCCAGGCTGGAGGATGACAGGAACTTCTAAGCGGCTCAGCTCCTCTGGGGAGAACCAGGCAGGGTGACTCCATTTATTGCTGTGAGTGTCCAGATAGAAGATGGTTTGTTTCTCCTTGCTTAGCTGTAATTGAGACTTACGTGCAGTCTCCTACCCTATTGCATACGTAACTTTGTTAAACGATATTCCTAATTCAATATTATTATTTGATGTTTTACTTTATTTGTACCACTTGTGAAGTTTAAGACAATCTTAAGATTGTTGGCGGGGTGCGATGGCTCACGCCTGTAATCCCAGCACTTTGGCAGGCCGAGGCGGGCAGATCATGAGGTCAGGAGATCGAGACCATCCTAACACCGTGAAACCCCATCTCTACTAAAAATACAAAAAATTAGCCAGGCGTGGTGGCAGGCGCCTGTAGTCTCTGCCCGTGAGGCCGAGGCAGGAGAATTGCTAGAACCCGGGAGGCGGAGGTTGCAGTGAGCCGAGATCAGGTCACTGCACTCCAGCTTGGGTGACGGAGCAAGACTCGGTCTCAAGAAAAAAAAAATTGTCAGATTTAAATACATAAAATATGTGGCATGGCCTATTTTGCAACTGATTTATTCTACTATGCCTCACTGAGAAGGGGAGATTCTTGTTGCATCTACAGAAAGGAAAATATAGCTACAAAAATAAAGATCTTAATAATGGCACCTTCCATAATATTTAACTATTGTTTTGAGGAGTTTGCCAGATCAAAAGATAGATAATTTTATTTTCTTTTTCAGAACAGTAAGTCTCCCTGATGATTTACTAGTTTAGTTTATTTTAAGATCTTTCCTAACATGTTTTTTTCTGTATTCCGAAGTGTTTCATTTTTGTTTATACAAGTACAACCTTTAAATTGAGGATTAGTGATTAAAATGGAAGCGTTTTTTTTTTTTTTTCCAGAGGTTTATTTGAAAATAAATAAAATTAGAAAATTAATTATAATTAAATCACTTATTCTTGTCTTAGGTAATTAAACTTTGTTTTCCTAATCTGGATTTAAGAAGGCCACATTCAGTAAGCCATCTGTTTATGCACTAGAAGAATCCTGCAATCATGACTCAGTCCTTTGCTGCAGGTGCACTTTCAGTGACATTGTCAGATCCTACTAGGAAACCTGCTTCTGTTAATTTATTTCTTAAAGTATCAAAACCTGAGAGCACCTGGCACTGTCCTTAATGCAGCTTATAGTAGAGAAAAGGAATCAAGAAAATTCCCATTTGAGGAAATGGAATGACTCAGTCTAATTTGTTATAATAATCAACAATCCCAGAACATAAAAGAGTAAATTCCCCTTCTGGGGTGAAAGACAAAATCATTTCATATGTTGCATAAGTGTCCTAGACCACAGCTGTGAGACCTAATCCTTGGTAAAGGAGAGAGAGTATGAAATTTGAAATGAGACAAATATGAGTTTGAATCCTCTCTATGGTTATCATCTTTTTATTCATTTACAAAGGTAATTACTCTAAGCCCATCTTTCTTTTTCATAAAATAGAAGTCATGCTTATTTCACAGAATTATTATAATAATTAAATAAAATCTCCTACAAAGTAATGGGCTTTCTCTTCAGAACCAAATAATGACAAATAAGTCATAACAACACAAGATGCAATAGAACTAGAACCACATAAAAGAGTAAAATCTCATACATTTGGACATTTAAGTCCTCTTAGTTTCTCAGAGAAGTTTTTTTGGTACAGAAATACTTAAACACTATTTACTTTTAACCCATAATTTATTTGGTTGGCTATTTATCATTTTTGGTTCAATTTCCATTTCTAAAATTAGTGGTTTAAACAAGTATTCGATATCTAAACTTTGATAAAAATATAAACATAATCTAAAATTCTAAGATGGTGAAAACTATGTGTATTTTACTCATCACAGAATCTCTAAAATAGCACTTTCCAGTAGAAATACAATGAGCCATAGGCATTCAAAATTTCATTAGCCATCCTAAAAATATATATTAAAAAAAGTGAAATTTATTTTAATAGTGTATTTTAAATTAATATTTTCAAAATATTATCGTTTCAATATATAATCAATATCAAAAGTTTTTATGCTGATACTTGAATCAGCACAAAGCAAGTATTTGTATTTTAATTAATTAAAATTAAATAAAATTAAAAATTGATTTCCTTGGCTGCACCACCATGGTTCAGGTGCTTGTAGTCACGTGCAGGCTCCCTTATTGGGCACTTCTAGCACCTACCATAGTGCCTGGAACAGAAGAGGCACTCCAGGTGGATTGAGTACATTAAAAAATAAATAAATGAAAATAACTATCATAACACTCAACCTATAATGTCTCTGATCAGTGGTCTTCCATAAAAGTTACTACTCTCTTTGCTGTTCCAGAGACTTTTAGAGTCTTCCTGGAAGTAATCACTAACTAAAAGGGGTCAAAAGATGTTGTCCAATAATTTAGAGAGATACATATGCATCTAAAAATTTATCTGATTCTAAATATGAGGATGGGGCCCTAATAAGCAAAATTATTATTTGTGGTAATTATTATATGTAGTAAAAGTAATATATGTATATATAAATCATGTTATTCCTTTTACTATATATATAGAAAAAGTAATATATATAAATTTTACTATATGTAGTATAGTAGTATTTATATTTTACTAGTACTACTACTAGTGTGACATGGTAAAAGCCCCATAAAACTGCGTACCTCAAACATACCTTGGCTTTCTGTTGAAACTGCTCTCTAACCCCGAATGTGACAGGCAAGCAGTCCAAACCCATGCCTTCTTGGCCCCTGCGACTTGTAATAAGTAATTAAGGTCTGTAATTTCCATCCTACCCAGGCAATGTGTAAACTAATTTTGACTTTTGTGAACCACTTAAGTAACAATCAGAATGTCAAAAGTCCCCTGGCCCTCAGAATGTCCGGAGCCCTTCACCCTCATCTCCGTCCAGGAGGTGATTTACAGAATCCACTAGCCCTCAGAATGTCTGAAGCCCCTCACCCGCACCCCTGCCCCTCACCCTCACCCCTGAGGTGGGTTTTATGGGTATAAAAGTTCTTGACACCCTCCTTTTGGGGCCACGGGTTGGAGAGACACGAGTCCTCTGTGGCTGCTGGCAATAAAGACCCTGAAATTTGGCATACTTTTGTCTTGGTGTTGACTTTCTATGCTCGCTCCAGTACAACACTAGTATTAGTAATGGTACTGATAGTGTTACTAATGAAATGTGGTAATAGCATTACTAAATATACTGTTAAAATATTTACTATATTAATACATTATTAATATCAATAATATAGTATTAGTATTGATTACTAGTAATACTATTAATTTGCTAGTAATACTATTAGTACTAGTAATAGAGTACTCTATTAGTAAATTAATAGTACTCTATTAATACTATAACTAATACTAATAATATTACTGGTAAATTAGTAGTATTACTAGTAATCAATACTAATACTATATTTTACTATATGATAATATAATAGTAATAATAAATATAGTAAAAGTAATAACATATTTAAACATTGATTATTTGCATAATAAAGTTATGTATGTTTTAATTTAAAAAAATAATTATTTTAACAAATTTATCACCTGAATGAAAAATTAGTATTTCATCAGAAATGACTCTACAATGGCTTTGAAAATTCTAAGTCATCTATGTCTATCAGATCTTTCTGATATTTTCTGTATTTTTTAGAAGCTCTTTAAATTTATACAAGTTTCTGACACACAAGTAATCAGTTAGCAGAAAACAGCAGAGAATATAATGCATTCACTTAAATTCAGTTGACTACCAAAAGAAAAAAATAATGAAAGGTATTGATATGATAACTAAACTGATGAATGAAAGAAAGCACAAATTCTAAAAGCTTTCACTCTCTACCCCCAGCTCTTTGTAATTTAAAGTGGAAAATGGGTCCAGAAACTAAGTATATTGTGAGAAGGTGGGCCTGCCAAGTTTATGAAAAAGTTATCTCCTTAATTGTAAAGTTTTGTTGTAAAATTAAAAATTCATACCCAAATGGAGTGGTGTATACAGGCAAAGTTGCAATCAGATTCTATTATAATCTGACTACGCACAAATATAAAGGCAGTTGTCAATGAAGATGGCTATGATGATCATTGTCGATTGCTTACAAAAGCAGTACCACAGAGGCAAATTTGAAAGGGCCCATTCTAGTACAAAAAGAGAGAATGAGTTTCTCCTTTTATTGCAATTTGGCTGTCAAATCCTCAATGTGGCTTGGGCACAGGAAATTCTCAGTGTAACCACGAATGTAAATAGTTGTGATCAATTTACCTTGAGTATTCTAGTAATTTTTGACAGTTGCCATTAAAACTTCAATCATATTGTGTACTTAATCTTGATACCAACAACAAACCTCTCATTACAACCTGGCTTCCCATGTGGGTCTACTTCTACCTTCAAGAAGAAAATGTGTTGAGTATAGAGTTTCACAGGACTCTGGTTTACAGGCTCTTTTGACACTGGATATCAGTTTTGGGACATGGTTAATGTGAATCTGACCTTTGAGATACATTCACTATTGGTGAACTGGCAGTCAAGTTTTCAGATATTTCCCTGCATACAAACTCTCAGTGTTTGTGTGATGACTTACTAAAATTATTTACATTTGCATAGACTCTTCAAAGGGACAAATATAAAAGAAAATTGAGTGTTACATTATAAGTACAATGTTTGCTTTAAAAAATGATGCAATGTTCTAAAGTTGTAAGCAAAAAGAATTTGTACGTTTGAACTACTTAAATGAAAGGAAAGCTAGACTAGCAAGAAAGATGATGATTGATCAAGAAGAAAATTAATAATGTATTAATTATTATCAATCTTTTATCGACTTGAAGATTTTCTACATTCAACAGACCTACATTGTGAGAAAAAAAGAGAGACAAAAAGATATTCATGGAAGATATTTTAAGAATAATTCCATTATTAGGAAGCTCATGTGAATATTATGTTATTTCTGCACCTCTGCTATTTCTTTCTCAAGGAACACGGTAAATAAAACTGCTTCAATTAAAAAGGATTTCAAAACTTAACAATTACCAGTTTTTAATATTACCTTTTGTGTTTAAAAACACTGACGTAAAATATTAAGAAACTATTATTGGGGAAAGACAATATAACATGACTCAGCAGTTACTTTCAGTGTTTTCAACATCTATGCATATTTTCTTTCACTGTTTTTATGTGTATATAGTACTGCTATTTCTCCAGTAAGTAGACTTGAAGTTAAGACATGCACCTTAAAAGAGTGGATATTTAAGTGAATCCAGTGGCTGTTTAACACCTTGTTTGTGTAAATAAAGTTATAAGGCTATTTATGACAACTGAACCAACATTAAAAAGAAAAGGATTTGTCTGCTCTTAATTTCACATTATTGAAATTTTAGGATCAATCATTTTCAATATCCTCAGCATATTTTATTTTATTCTCACTCAAAAATATAAAAACTAACTTAGCTTTGCATTATGAACCTGGAGCTCTAGCTTAAATGAGGAGTCTTCAAAAAGTTTCCAGACAAATGTATATTGTGACAAAACTAAGCATTGCTTTCAGATATTTGTGCACCAAAATAAACTTGTACTAACTTGTTATAACATGTCTGAGCAGGATCTAGTTTGAGGCACCAAGAAGGTTAAGACAACAGTTTGAAAGAACCTCTACCAGAGGAATATGAATTGTGCTAAAATTGAAATGAGAAGAAACATCAAATTTATAGTGAAGCTTGGGGGAAAGAATAGTGAAATCATTAATGTTTTACAAAAATTTTAGGGGAACAATGTCCCAAAGAAATCAGCAATTTACAAATAATTCATTTTAAGAAGAGACAACATGTTGAAGATGAAGCTTGCAGTGGAAGATCATCCACATCAATTTATGATGAAAAAAAATTCATCTTGTTTTTGCCCTAATTGAAGAGGACTAACAATTAAGAGCAAAAACATGCTTGCAGTCCTAGCTCCTCAGGAGGCTGAGGTGGGAGGATTGCTTGAGCCCAGGAGTCTGAGATCATCCTGGACAACACAGAAGACTCCATTTCTTTCTTTAAAAAAAAAATGGTTTTCCAAATTTCCCAATTTTATTTAATAAAATAAGTTTCAAAATAGAAAAAATGCCAACATTAGTATATATATATTTATATGAATATAATATCACATATGGAGAAAAACAGCATAGAAATGCAAAAATAATGACATATTCTTTGAAGTTATAGAATTATGTATTTTCCTAAGAGGAGAAGTGTTTTTAATTTTAATTTGAAAATTTTTAAATATGACCCTGATTTTACTTTATTCCTGTAGCAAATGTCCCGTTTCTAATGTAGTTTATTCTTTGCTTTTATTTATTTTTATTTTTTAATTTTACTTCAGCTCCAGGATATATGTGCAGAATGTGCAAGTTCGTTACACAGGTAGACGTCTGCCTTGGTAGTTTGCTGCACTTACTGACCCTTCATCTAAGTTCCCTCCCCTTGCTCCCAACCCCCCAACAGGCCCTGGTGTATGTTGTTCCCCTCCCTGTGTCCAAGCGTTCTCTCATTATTCAACTCCCACTTATAAGTGAGAACATGTGGTGTTTGGTTTTCTATTCTTGTGTTAGATTGCTGAAGATGATGGCTTCCAGCTTCATCCGTGTCCCTGAAAAGGACATGATCTCATTGCTGTTTTATGGCTGCATAGCATTCCATGGTATATATGTACGTTTTCTTTTCTGTTATTTTGAGACAGGATTTTGCTCTTGTCCAGGCTGGAGTGCAATGGCATGATCTCAGCTCACTGCAACCTCCGCCTCCCGGGTTCAAGCAGCTCTCCTGCCTCAGCCTCCTGAGAAGCTGGGATCACAGGCATGCGCCACCATGTCTGGCTAATTTTGTATTTTTAGTAGAGACAGAGTTTCTCCATGTTGATCGGGCTGGTCTCAAACTCCTGACCTCAGGTGATCTGCCCGCCTTGGCCTCCCAAAGTGCTGGGATCACAAGCATGAGCCACCGCACCCAGCATGTGCCACATTTTCTTTATCCAGTCTATTACTGATGGGCATTTGGGTTGATTCCATGCTTTGCTATTATAAATAGTGCTGCAATAAACTTACATGCTCATGTCTTTATAGCAGAATCATTTATATTCCTTTGGGTATATATAACACAGTAGTAGGATTGCTAGGTCAAATGGTGTTTCTGGTTCTAGATCCTTAAGGAATTGCCATACTGTATTACTGTCTTCCACAATGGTTGAACTAATTTACATTCCTACCAACAATGTAAAACTCTTCTTATTTCTCCACAACCTTGCCAGCACCTATTGCTTCTTGACTTTTTAATAATCACCATTCTGACTGGTGTGAGGTGGTATCTCATTGTGTTTTGATTGGCATTTCTCTAATGATCAGTGAGTTGAGCTTTTTTTATATGTTTGTTGGCTGTGTAAATGTCTTCTTTCGAGAAGTATCTGTTCATATACTTTGCCCATATTTTTTATGGGATTTTTTTTTCTTGCAAATTTGTTTAAGTTCATTTTAAATTCTGGATACTAGGTATTTCTCTGATGGGTAGATTGCAAAGATTTTCTCCCATTCTATAGGTTGCCTGTTCATTCTGATGGTAGTTTCTTTCACTGTGCAGAAGCTCTTTAATTTAATTAGATCACATTTGTCAATTTTGGTTTTTATTGCAATTGGTTTTGGGATTTTTATCATGAAGCCTTTGCCAATGTGTACAACCTGAATGGTATTGCCTAGGTTTTCCTCTAGGGATTTTTTTGGATTTGGGTTTTACATATAAGTCTTTAATCCATCTTTATTTAATTTTTTGTATGAAGTGTAAGTAAATAAAATTTCAGAAAACTGAAGTTTTCTCCATATGGCTTTCCAGTTTTCCCAGCACCATTTACTGAACAGGAGATCCTTTCCCCAATGCTAGGTTTTGCCAGGTTTCTAGGTATTTGTCAAATCTGTGGGTAACAGATCAGGTGGTTATAGATGTGTGGTGTTATATCTGAGGTCTCTGTTCTGTTCCATTGGTCTATATGTCTGTTTTGGTACTAGTGCCATGCTGATTTGGTTACTGTAGCTTTGTAGTATAGTTTGAAGTCAGGTAGTGTGATGCCTCTAACTTTGTTCTTTTTGCTTAGGATTATGGCAGCTATATGGAGTCTTCTTTGATTCTACATGAAATTTAATGTAGTTTTTTTCTAATTCTGTGAAGAATGTCAATGGTAGATTAATAAGAATAGCATTGAATCTATAAATTACTTTGGGCAGTATGGCCATTTTCACAATAATGATTGTTTCTATCCCTGAAGATGGAATGTGTTTCCATTTGTTTGTGTCCTTTCTTATTTCCTTGAGCAGTGGTTTGTAGTTCTTTTTGAAAAGATCCTTCAGATCCCTTGTTAGCTGTTTTTCTAAGTATTTTATTCCCTTTGTAGCAATTGTGAATAGGAGTTCATTCATGCTTTGGCTTTCTGCTTGTCTATTGTTTGTATAAACAATGCTTGTAATTTTTGCAAATTGATTTTGGATCCTGAGACTTTCCTGAAGTGCTTATCAGCTTAAAGAGTTTTGGGCCCGAGATGATGGGGTTTTGGAAATATAGAATCATGTCATTTGCAAAGAGAGACAATTTGACTTCCTCTCTTCCTATTTGAATACACTTTACTTCTTTCTCTTGCCTGATTGCCCTGGCCAGGACTTCCAATACTATGTTGAATAGGAGTGGTGAGAGAAGTCATACTTGTCTTGTACTTGTTTTCAAAGGGAATGCTTCCAACTTTTGCCCATTCAGTATGATATTGGCTATGAGTTTGTCACAAACAGCTCTTATTATTTTGAGCTATGCTCCACCAATACCTAGTTTATTGAGAGTTTTTAACATGAAGGAATGTTGAATTTTATCACAGGCCTTTTCTGCATCTATTGAGATAATCATGTGGTTTTTCTCTTTGGTTCTGTTTATGCGATGGATTACATTTTTTGATTTGTGTATGTTGAACTAGCCTTGCATGAAGCCAACTTGACTGTGACAAGGTATGTTTTTGATGTGCTGCTGGATTCAGTTTGCCAGTATTTTATTGAGGATTTTCACATCAAAGTTCATTAGGGATACTGCCTGAAGTTTTCTTTTTTTTGTTGTGTCTCTTCCCAGTTTTGATATCAGCATGATGCTAGCTTTATAAAATGAGTTAGGGAGGAGTCCCTCCTTTTCAATTGCTTGGAATGGTTTTAGAAGGAATGGTACCAGCTCCTCTTTGTAACTCTGATAGAGTTTGGTTATGAATTCATCTGATCGTGGGCTTTTTTTTGGTGGGTAGGCTATTAATCACTGCCTCAATTACAGAACTTGTTATTGATCTATTCAGGGATTTGATTTCTTCCTGGTTTAGTCTTGGGAGGGTGTATGTGTCCAGGAATTTATCCATTTCTTCTATATTTTATAGTTTATTTGCATAGAGATGTTTATAGTATTCTCTAATGGCAGTTTGTATTTCTGTGGGGTCAGTGGTTACATCACCTTTATCATTTTTATTGTGTCTGTTTGATTCTTCTCTCTTTTTCTCTTTTTTCTAGCTAGCAATCTATCTATTTTGTTAATTTTTTCAAAAAAACAGCTCCTGGATTCATTGATATTTTGGAGGATTTCTAATGTCTCTTATCTCCTTCAGTTTTGCTCTGATCTTAGTTATTTCTTGTCTTCTGCTAGCTTTTGAATTAGTTTGCTGTTACTTCTCTAACTCTTTTGACCGTGATGTTAGGTTGTCCATTTGAGATCTTCCTAGCTTTCTGATATGTGCATTCAGTGCTATAAATTTTCCTCTACACACTGTTTTAAATACACATTTAATTACACATTTAAAGCAGTGTGTAGAGGGAAATTTATAGCACTAAATGCGCACATCAGAAAGAGCTAGGAAGACAATCTGATATGTTGTCTCTTTGTTCTCATTGGTTTCAAAGAACTTCTTTATTTCTGCCTTAATTATACTACTTATTGAGGAGTCATTCAGGAGCAGGTTGTTCAGTTTCCATGTAATTGTGTGGTTTTGAGTGAGTTTCTTAATCCTGAATTCTATCCTGATTGCACTGTGGTCTAAAAGACTATTTCTTATTATTTCAGTTATTTTGCATTTGCTGACAAATGTTATACTTCCAATTATGTGGTTGATTTTAGAATCAGTGCCATGTTGCATTGAGAAGAATGTGTATTCTGTTGATTTGATGTGAAGTGTTCTGTAGATGTCTATCATGTCCACTTGATTCAGAGTTGAGTTCAAGTGCTTGTCATTTTTCTGTCTTGTTGATCTGTCTAATATTGACACTGGGGTGTTAAAGTGTCCCACTATTATTGTGTGGCCATCTAAGTCTCTTTGTAGGACTCTAAGAATTTGTTTTATGTCTGTTTGATCCTGTACCAGGTGTACATATATTTAGTATAGTTAGCTCTTCTTAATGAATTGTTCCCTTTACTTTTATGTGATGCTCTTGTCTTTTTTGATCTTTTTGGTTTCATGTCTGTTTCGTCAGAAACTAGGATTGAAATCCCTGTTTTGTTTTGTTTGCATTTTTTGTTTGTTTTTGTTTTTTGTTTGTTTTTTGCTTTCCATTTGCTTGGTAAATTTTCCTCCATCCCTTTATTTTGAGCCTATATTAGTCTTTGCATGTGAGATGGATGGGTCTCCTGAATACAGCACACCAATGGGTCTTGACTTTTTTTTTAATTTATTTATTTTACTTTAGGTGCATACTACATCTGGCATTTCTCCCCATGTTATCCCTCCTCAACCTCCTCTCCCTCCCCACCCCCCGTTGTGTGTGATGCTCCTCTCCCTGAATCCACGTGTTCTCGTTGTTCAACACTCACCTATGAGTGAGAACATATGGTGTTTGGCTTTCTGTTCTTGTGTCAGTTTGCTGAGAATGATGGTTTCCAGATTCAACCAAGTCCCTACAAAGGACATGAACTCATCATTTTTTATGGCTGTGTAGTATTCCATGGTGTATACACACCACATTTTCTTTGTCCAGTCTATCATTGATGGGCATTTGGCTTGGTTCTAGGTCTTTGCTATTGTACACAGGGCTGCAGTGAACATACGTGTGCACCTGTCTTTAAGGTAGAATGATTTATAGTTCTTTGGATATATACCCAGTAATAGGATTGCTGGGTCAAATGGAATTTCTATTTCTAGGTCCTTGAGCAATCACCACACTGTTTTCCACAATGGTTGAACTAATTTACACTACCACCAACTATGTAAGAGTGTTCCTGTTTCTCCACATCCTCTCCAGCATCTGTTGTCTCCAGATTTTTTAATGATCACCATTCTAACTGGCATGAGATGGTATCTCAGTGTGGTTTTGATTTGCATTTCTCTAATGACCAGTGATGATGAGCATTTTTTCATATGTTTGTTGGCCTCATATATGTCTTCTTTTGAAAAGTGTCTGTTCATATCCTTCACTCACTTTTGAATGAGTTTGTTTGATTTTTTATTGTATACCTGTTTTAGTTCTTTGTAGATTCTGGATATTAGCTCTTTGTCAGATAGGTAGATTGCAAATTTTTTTTTCCATTCTGTGGGTTGCCAATTTTGCTCTAATTAGGGTTTCTTTTGCTGTACCGAAGCTCTGGAGTTTAATTAGAACCTATTTGTCTATCTTGGCTTTTATTGCCATTGCTTTTGATGTTTTAGTCATGAAGTCCTTGCCTATGCCTATGTACTGGAGGGTTTTGCGTATGTTTTCTTCTAGTGTTTTTATGGTGTTAGGTTTTATGTTTAAATTTTTGATCCATGTGGAGTTAATTTTAGTGTAAGGTGACAGGTAGGGGTCCAGTTTCTGCTTTCTGCACATTGCTAGCCAGTTTTCCCAACGCCATTTATTAAACATGGACTCTTTTCCCCGTTGCTTGTTTTTGCTGGGTTTGTCAAAGTTCAGATGGTTGTAGATGTGCTGTGTTTCATCTGGGATTTCTGTTCTGTTCCATTGGTCTATGTCTCTATTTTGGTACCAGTATCATGCTGTTCTGATTACTGTAGCCTTGTAGTACAGTTTGAAGTCTGGCAGTGTGATGCCTCCAGCTTTGTTCTTTTTGCTTAGGATTGTCGTGGCTATGCAGGGTCTTTTGTGATTTCATATGAAGTTTAAAGTGTTTTTTTCTAGTTCTGTGAAGGTCATTGGTAGCTTGATGGGGTCTTGACTCTTTATCCAATTTGCCAGTCTGTGTCTTTTATTTGGGGCATTTAGCCCATTTACATTTAAGGTTAGCCTTGTTATGTGTGAACTTGATCCTGTCATCATGATGCTATCTGGTTATTTTGCACACTAGTTGATGCAGTGTCTTCATAGTATCATTGGTCTTTATATTAACTAAAACTTAGTTAATGTATTTTTGGAGTGGCTAGTAACAGTTTTTCTTTCCATATTTAGTGCATCCTTTCTTGCCTTTCTTGCAAGGTATGCCTGGTGGTGATGAATCCTCTTAGTATTTGCTTCTCTGGAAAGGATTATATTTCTCCTTCACCTATCAAGCTTAGTTTGACTGGATATGAAATTCTGGGTTGAAAATTCTTTTATTTAAAAATGTTAAATATTGGCCCCCAATCTCTTAAGGCTTGTAGGGTTTCTGTTGAGAGGTCCACTATTAGTCTGATGGACTTCCCTTTGTAGGTGACCTGGCCTTTCTCTCTGGCTGCCATTAACATTTTTTTTCTCCATTTCAATCTTGGACAGTCTGATGATTATGTATCTTGGGGTTGATCTTCTCATGGAGTAGCTTGGTGGTATTCCCTGTATTTCCTGAATTTGTATAATAGCCTGTCTTCCTAGGTTGGGGAAGTTCTCCTGGGTAATATCCTGAAATGTGTTTTCCAGTTTGTTTCCATTCTCCCCATCTCCTTCAACTACTCCAATCAATCATAGGTTTGGTCTTTTATGTACTCCCATATTTCTTGGAGGCTTTGTTCATTCTGTTTCATTCTTTTTTTCTCTAATCTTGACTGCATGCCTTATTTCAGCAAGATAGTATTCAAATTCTGATATCCTTTCTTCACATTGTTCAGTTCAGCTATTGATAGTTTTCTATGCTTCACAAAGTTGTGCTGTATTGTTCAGATCCATCAGATCATTTATATTCCTTTCTAAACTGGTTATTTTAATTAGCAGCTCCTCTAACCTTTTATCAGTGTTCTTAGCTTCTTTGCATTGGGTTAGAACATACTCCTTTAGCTCAGCAGAGTTTCTTATTATCCATCTTCTAAAGCCTACTTCTGTCAATTTGTCCATATTATCTTTGCTCTATTTCTGTGCCCTTGCTGGAGAGGCATTACAATCATTTGGAGGAAAAGAGGCACTCTGGACTTTTGAGTTTTCAGCATATATTTCTTTGGTTCTTTCTCATCTTCATGAATTTGTCTAGTTTCAGTCTTTGAGGCTGCTGATCTTTGGAGGGAGTTTGTATAGGAACTGTTTTGTTGTTGTTAATGCTTTCGTTGTTGCTGTTTGTTTATTTTTCTTTCAATGATCAGGTTCCTCTTCTATGGGGCTGCTGCGGTTTGCTGGGTTCATGTCAGGCCCTATTAATCTGGTTTGCTCCCACACCTGGAGATGTCACTCAAGGTGGCTGGAGAACAGCAAAGGTGGGTGTCTGCTCCTTATTCTGGGATCTCTGTCCTTGAGGGGCACCAACCTGTTGCTAGTAGAACTGCATCTGTAGAGGGTATCTGACAACCCCTGTTGGAAGGTCTCACACAGTTGAGTGGCACAGGAAATGGGACTCATTTAATGAAGCACTTTGACTTTCCCTTGGTGGAGGGGGTGTGCTTCACTGTGGGGAAACCCACTCATCTGGGCTGCCTGGATTCCTCAGAACTACCAGGAGGAAAGGCTAAGTCTGCTGGTCCACAGAGACTGTGGCCACTCTTCTCCCTAGGGGCTCAGGACCAGGGAGATCAGGATTTTGTCCCTGAGCCTCTGGATGGAGTTGTTGGAGTTCCTGCAGGAAGAACCCACCCAGTGAGGAAGGATGGGTCAGGATCAGGCTTGAAGGGACCCTCTGGCCACAGTCTGCACAGCCAATGTGTTGGGCTGTGAGGGACACCTCTTGAGACAAGGCTGTCCTGCCTCCTTGGCTCCAGCAGGGGAAAAGCACGGCCCGGAGCTATAGAGATGGGTGCCACTCTTCCCCTGCTGAGGGAGATTAGCATATTAAGCAGTTATGAGTCCCCATCCTGGTTACTACCCATCCCCCATGGAGTTCAAAAGGCTTAGAAGGCTGGCAGTCACAGCTATGGTTCTGGTTACTCCTTCCCCAGGGAACTCAGCAGAGTTAAGCAGATTCTAACTGAGAAGCTGTTGATAATATGTGCAGCTCTGGGGTTGAGACCCCAGACCCCAGTGGCATGGGTTCACAAAAGGGATCTTCTGATACATGAGTTGCACAGTTCTGTGGAAAAAGCACAGTTTCCCCAGCTGGGTAGCATACTCCCTCACCATCTTCCTTGGGTGGGGAGTGGGGGGCTCCCCTGACCCGTGTGACTCTCAGGTGGGCTGCTGCACCACACTGCTTTTCCTTCTTTTCCGTGGGTCACACCAGCCACCTAATCAGTTCTGGATACCTTGCTTGCTGGTGCAGGATGCACATGCTGATTATGGTTCTTTGTGATGGGAGTCTCCAATCACTGCTGCTTCTAGGTCCTGCCCCCTCAACCCTGTTTTGAAAAAAAAAAAAAACAGATTAAAAATTAGCCAGGCATGGTACCTTGCATCAAGTCCCAGCTACTCAGTAGGTAAGTCAAGATGGAAGGATCATGTCAGCCCCAGACGTCAAGGCTGCAGTGAGACTTGATCACACCACTGCACTCTAGCCTGGGTGACAGAATGAGTCTATGTCTCCAAAAAAAAAAAAAAATTATTCAGCTTGCACAATTCTGACTGAAAAATTAAAGTTAAGCAAACCAAACTCTCCACTCAATAGATACTAAAGCTGTTGCACCCAGATTAGCTGCAGACAAGAGGAGAGCTTTCAATAGGAATTTTAAGCAAGTGGCATCAAGATCCTGAAGAATTTCTGCAAAGAATTTTAACAACATACGAAACATGCCTTTACCAGTATGATTATAAAGACAAAGCACCATCAAAACAATGGCTACCAAGAGATGGAAGTGGCCCAGTCAAAGGAAACATTAACCAGTCATGAGTAAGGCTCATGGCAACAGTTTTTTGGAATGCTCAAGGCACTTTGCTTGTTGACTTTCTGGAGGGCCAAAGAATGGTAACATGTGCCTATTATGAGAGTTATCCAAAGCTTTAGCAAGAAAACACCCAGAAAACCTTCACCAGAGTCTTTCTCCACCACAACAATGCACCTTCTCATTCTTTTCATCAAACAAAAGTAATGTTCCCAAAATTTCAATGGGAAATCATGAGTCATCCACATTGCAGGTCTGATTTGGCTCTTTCTGACTCCTTTTGCTTCCCAATCTTAAAAGGCATTTAAAAGGCACCTACTTTTCTTTAGTTAATAATGTAAAAAAGATTGTATTAACACGGCTAAATTCCAAGACCCCTATTTTTTTTTAGGGATGGACTAAATGGTTAATCTCATCACTTACTAAAGTGACTTGACCTTGGTAAAACTTATGTTGAGAAATAAAGTTTACATTTTTATTTTTATGTTTTAATTCCATTTTCCATAAACCTTTTGAAAACGCTTGTATTTCCCAAGTAGTGCAGAAAAGAAAAAAAAATGCTTTTCGACCAAAGAGAACATATGTGCTTGAAATCTTACAATCTGATTGACTAAGCATTGTAAGTGCCTTCCAGTCATGGATCCCTGGCTATGTAATAGAATATATAGTCACCCTGAAGATCACCACTGATAAAGGATAAGTATGCAATGCTATGTACTCCTTTGAAAATAATGACATTTTCAGCTGAAAGCTAGGTGAATAGGAGTTCACTAATAAAAGAATTCCTCTGAAAGTCAGACTCTAAATAACTACTTTTTAGAACCTGACTTGCAACTTATCCTGTAAAGGAGTCACAAAATCTAGCTAGCTTTACACAGCATTGCTGATTTTCAGCTTTTCTCTCACTTGGGTAATTCTTATGACCAAATTTCTAAAATTGTCTAAGTTACTGAGCAAGGAAGGTAATTTCATTCTGCTCAAACTTCCTTAAGCCATCGAGTTTTCAATGAAACCATCATTACATGCAATCATCGCATCGGGTTTCTCCTTAATTGGTCAACTGCCTGTAAGTTATTTTGGATATGCCAGCAATGCTTAGCTTTCAGAAAACCAATGCAAGTACAGTATGCAATCCAGCAACCAAAGCTTTATGGAAATTTAGTATCAAAAGCATATACTTGACATTTAAGTGTCCTGTCAGATTTCAGTTGACATTGTCACTATGGGTGGCAATATCAGAAAAAAGACTAAGAATAATAAATGTATGAAATGTGATTTATCTCTGATTTTTTTTTTTAGAAAAAGAGAGAAAAGGAGAAAGAAAGAAACAGCAAAAGAAAGAAAGAAAAGAATGAAAGAGAGAAAGAAAGAGGAAGAGAAAGAGGGAGAGAGAATAGGATTCTTGTTTTATTGCCCAGGCTAGAATACAGTCTAAAAATGGGTATTAAAAACCTCTTTTATGCCAATAATTGTGATTAACAATGGAGACAGGAAGGAATAGGGGATGAAAATAACAAATAAGCAGCCAACCAATATTTTATTTAAACCTGTGAAATGCTATGCAAATACTGGGGAGTGATTTACTTCCAATTATGTGGTCACTTTTGAAATAGGTATAATGTGATACTGAGAAAAATATATGTTTTGTGGATTTGTGGGAGGAGAGTTCTGTAAATATTTGTTAAGTCTAGTTGTTCCAGGTCTGAGTTCAAGTCCTGGATATCCTTGTTAATTTTCTATCTCGTTGATCTGTCTAATATTGACGATGTAATGTTAGTCTCCCACTATTACTGTGTGGGAGTCTAAGTCTCTTTGTAAGTCATTAAGAACTTGCCCAGTGTATCTGGGTGCTCCTGTATTGGGTGCGTATATATTTAGGATCGTTAGCTCTTCTTGTTGCATTGATCCTTTCACCACCATGTAATGTCCCTCTTTGTTTCTTGTGTTCTTTCTTTGTTGTTTTAAAGTCTGTTTTATCAGAGACAAAAATCGCAGCTTCTGGTAATGCTAGCTGGCTGTTTTGCCCATTAGTTCATGTAGATTCTTCATTATGGTGATGCTCTTTACCTTTTGGTATGTTTTTGGAATGGCTAATACTGGTTGTTTCCGTCCATGTGTAGTGCTTCTTTCAGAAGCTCTTGTAGAGCAGGTCTGGTGGTGATGTAATCTCTGAGTACTTGTTTGTTAGCAAAAAATTTTGTTTTTCCTTCACTTATGAAGCTTAGTTTGGCTGGATATGAAATTCTAGGTTGAAAGTTCTTTTCTTTAAGGATGTTGAATGTTGGCCCCCACTCTCTTCTGGCTTGTAGGGTTTCTGCTGAGAGATCTGCTGTGAGTCTGATGGGCTTCCCTTTGTGGGTAACCCGAACCTTCTCTCTGGCTGCCCTTAGCATTTTATCCTTCATTTCAACCCTGGTGAATCTGACGATGATGTGTCTTGGGGTTGCTCTTCTTGAGGAATATCTTTGTGGTGTTCTCTGTATTTCCTGGACTTGAATATTGGCCTGCCTTGCTAGGTTGGGGAAGTTTTCCTGGATAATATCCTTTAGAGTATTTTCTAGCTTGGATTCATTCTCTTCGTCACATTCAGGTACACCTATGAAACGTAGATTAGGTCTTTTCACATAGTCCCATATTTCTTGGAGACTTTGTTCATTCCTTTTTACCCTTTTTCCTGTCATCTTACCTTCTCATTTTATTTCATTGAGTTGATCTTCAACCTCTGATATCCTTTCTTCTGCTTGATCAATTCGGCTGTTGAAACTTGTGCATACTTCGCAAAGTTCTCGTGTTGTGTTTTTCAATTCCATCAATTCACTTATATTCTTCTCTAAGTTGTCCATTCTCGTTAACATTTTGTTAACTCTTCTTTCTAGGTTCTTAGTTTCTTGGCATTGGGTTAGAACATGTTCTTTTAGCTCACAGAAGTTTCTTATTATTGACATTCTGAAGCCTGATTCTGTGAGTTCATCACACTCATCCTCCGTCAAGCCTTGTTCTCTTGCTGATGAGGAGCTGAGATCCCCTGTAGGAGGGGAGGCATTCTGATTTCGGGTGTTCTCAGCCTTTTTGTACTGGTTTCTTCCCATTTTTGTGGATTTATCCACCTGTCGTCTTTGTAATTGCCGACTTTCAGATTGGGTCTCTAAGTGGACGTCCGGCTTGTTGGTGATGAAGTTTTTTCTGTTTCTTAGTTTTCCTTTGGGGGGGCGCCCCTTCCCCACAGAGCTGGGTCTTCCCGGGTTCAGCTGTGCTTGCTCTCAGTCCTCAGCGCTTCCAATTGCTGTTCTCCTTGTGGGGATGGGACCAGCCAAGCCCAACTAAAAGGGCACCCAGTCCTGTACACTCCACACCGAGAAGCGCCGCGCTGGCCAAAAGAGTTGTGCTGGCGACCCGTGTGGCTCCTTCCCCAGGAATTTCCCAGTTTGTGGGCATCAAAAATTCGTTTGCAATTGTGGCGTCCACTCGCTCTCTGCATTTTCACTGGGAGCTACAATCCTGAGCTGCTGCTACATGGCCATCTTGGATCTCTCCTCTGTTTTTTGTTTTTAAGGATTCTATTAGCTTCAAGTTCATAGTACTTTGTTATCAAACTGAAAAATCTTGATTCTATGAATAATTTTAAATAGTTTAGCAGTAATAGTATCAATCTAATTTAGACTGGACAATGATCTCCCTTTAAACTCTGCAGTGCTTGGCACCTCACAGTACATATTGAAGCCTGAAAATGGGTTCTCCATTACTTTCATTCTAGCAACTAAACCTAATAGCAATGAGTGTTTGCAAAATTGCTTCATAGGAACCCAGGCTGGGAAATTCTGCCATACCTTCGGCTAAAACTGTCAGTGTAAACTCAAAACTCCCATATTCAGGAGCAACTCAATGAGCCATTATCAGATTGACATGAAATTGTGATTATTAATTTTTCACTTATGAAAATTTTCTGACTCTGTAATGGCTTGTAATATGTCAACTCAGCTAGACTAGCTAAACTTTGTGGATGGAGTGGACAACCAGCAGGCATTTTGCCACATTTGCACACCCCCTTTCACTTACTCAATCAAGCACTTATCTAGTTGCTGCTGTAATAGGACCTTGCATATGCAACAGAACCCCCTAGTCAGTTGACTTTTTAAGCTAAGAAGAGCATACTTGATGAGCCTGACCTAATCAGGCAAGCCTTTTAAAAGGACTGGGTTTTTCCTGGCAAATGAGACTTCAAATAGCAGCTGAGTCTATAATTTCTCTCCCTTCTCTGCATCTTCTCTTCTAAATGCTTGTGGCCAGAAAACAGCTTCAACTCAGCCACATAGGCTCCCTTCTGCCTGTCCTACAAACTCTGATTCCTTTTAATAGAATTCTTAATATTTTCTCCTCCTTCTCCTCCTCCTCTTCTCTTTCTTCCTCCTTTTCTTTCTCTCTCTCCTTCTCTTTCTCAATCTATCAAATGTTCTTCCGATTCTGCCACTTTGGTTGAGCTCTGACTAATACAGAACCCCACACATTAGCAACTCTACTTTGACAGCTATGCTTTTAGTGAAAGCTGAGTGAAAACTGCAAAATTAAATAAAACCTACTGTAATATATCTGTATTATGTTTCTGCTCAACAGAATAGCATTCATTGATTTGTTCCTCAAAAAAATTGAGTGCCTGTCTAATTCTGTTCTCTATGTTGGGGATATAGTAATGATTAGAACAGTAAAATGCTATTCTCATGGTTTTTTACAGTAACAGTGGAGGAAAGAGACTGAATGTCTCTTTCTTCCACTGAATGAAGAAAATACTGAACAAAGAAAATACTAAAGTTACATGGTAATAAGGGCTGCAGTGAAAGGTAAGTTTCTGGGGTGATTGCATAAGTCTTTGCTTTATAATAATTTATCATATTACACATATATTTTAGCCAGATTCATTGTGCATTATATTTCATTATTTGAAAAGAGATAGCAAGTACTAAAGGAGGTTTGGTGGAATAAGGAATGTCAGTGGGTCAGTGTTGGGGAGAACTTTGTTTTATAAAGGCTGGTCAGGAAAAGTAGTTCAGAGCAGAGAAAGAGACACAACCTTTCACAGTCCAGTTTTATTGGTTTGGAGTTACTGATATTTAAGAAAGGTAGGAATTCTCCAGCCCTTGTGACAGAGCTCAAGTAACAGGAACAAGATGTACAGGAGTCTCTGTTAGTGTGATTCTGCATAGAGCTTGGTAGTGATTTCAAACATATTTGATGTTATGATGTTTCATATTTTTAACCATAACATTTACATTGTATATCATAACCTAATACATATATAATTTTTCAGGGGGCACTGTAGTTTGAAATGTCTTCCCTGAGATTTCCTGGTTCCCCTGTTGACTGGAACTGGGTCCTGGAAATATTGTGATTCCCATTACTCCCCTTTTTGATGTTCTCTGATTCTCTACACCCCAGTGGGGTTGATCATATGCCCCAAACTACTTCAGGACTCATGCCACTGGGGATGTCCTGAGATGCCATGACTGGGCCCAGATTCCAAAGACAATTTAGTGAGGAGATCAATCCTTCTGGCCAATGGAGTGTTTTGGGAGGGGTGAGGATTGCATGATATTGGTCTTCCAGAATCATGTTGATGGCCAAATTTGGGTGATTCAAATTGTTTCTATCTGCAAATGTAAACATATACTCACTGGCTTTTAAAAAACAAACAAACAATGAAACAAACCAAAAAACCACACTATTCGTGCTTTCTCTAGTTTCCTTTTTTTAATTTAATGATGTATCCTAGAGATTCTGCCCAGCCAAAGTGTAAAATTCTAATAATTTCCATATCAAAGAATAAGTTCTAACCCTTTCCTTTTGCAACTGCATATTTCACTGTGTGGTGATTCAATGATTCTCTTTTAATATAGATTTAGATCACTTCTGGTCCTTTTGCTAGTAAGCTGTCTTAATGTATAGCTTTGTGAAGTTATTTAATATTTTTTTGAGTGCAACTTTGAGACAGTCTCCTTGCAGTAGAATTCCTGGGCCAAAGGAATTTTCCTCTCCATAGGTAGTATATCATTTTTTTTTCATTCCCACCTTTTTGGTTCCACATAGTCTTGCTCACAGAGTATTTATTAAACTTTTTAATTATTGACAATCTAATAATTGAGAAATTATGTCTCAGTGAAGATTAATTTGCATTTTTCTTCTATGAATCAGGATGAGTGATTTATGTACAGCTAAGAGTCATTCAAATTTCTGCTACATGCAAAACCCATGATTACTTTTTCCACTTATCCCATTCACTTTGTTGGAGTTTTTCTTTTTCATACTTAGGAATTCTTTATATTTTTGACATATTAGTTCTTGGCCTATGATAAGTTACAAATATTATTTTTCCATTTCATGGTACGTCAGTTGACTTTACTCCTGTTTTTTTTTCTCAAACGATGAAAAGGTGTTGCCATTGTTGTCATTGTTGTTTAAATAAATGAATTTCTCATTGTTTTTATTTCCCCAGAATTTGGAATATAGTTGGGAAGATTTTTCCCAATCCTCGGTTATGAATTGACTAATAATATTTTCTAAAACTTAAATAGTTTCAATGTTTTATATGTTTGATCCATTTGATATTTATCCTAGTGAACACTATGCGAAATATAAATCTAGTTTTAATTTTTCAAATGGTAATTCTGTTGTTCCAGCACCATTAAAAAAAAATCTACCTTTTTTGAATTTGAGGTGCTACCTGTATCAAGTACTAATTTTTAAATATACTTGAATATCTTTCTAAATTCTAATGAATTCCACTGTGCTTTCTGTCTACTCACATCCAAATACAGCATTCTTCTACTTACATAGCCCCTGTAAAATGTTTGAATGGGGTGGGCTAATCCCCCAACCCATTGCCTCATTGTTCTACTTTAGACACTATCCCCATCAGCTACTTCTTTGCATATTTTCCCATATGGACTTCTACTTATGTAGCCTCTGTAAAATATTTGAATATCTAGCAGGGCTAATCCCCCACCCCATTATCTGACTTTAGACACCACTCCCACCATCTACTTCTTTGCATGTTTTTCCATATGGACTTCATAATCAAATTTTATAGCTCTTGAAATAAAACATCCTGCTGTTAAGTTTACTAAAATAATGTTCAATTTACTAAAAAGAAAAAAAAGTTGTGAGACAATTAACCTCTTTCTGATGCCATCTACCCTTCCAAAAACATGGTGTATCTTTCCATTTGTTTAAACTCTCTTATATTTATCAGGGAAAACATGAAAATACTGACATAAGAAGACTAATGAGGGACATAAATTAGTAGTTTTTCTAAGGGCCTGGAAACAGGTTAAATTCAGAATAAAATAAAATAATATAGTTTTTGCATACATCATCAATACTTCTATTCCAGATACCAAGAATATAACATTATATACTAATTTTAATAAGAGCTATAAAACCAAGGCAGAAAGTTTGAAGGAAAGCTGGTTTTAGGACACTTGTATCTTGAGAGATCTGAATTCTGGGACAACAGAGATTTATTTTGTCAGAAATATACATTGAGCAAAGATGAAATTTTTCCTCTGAATTCTATTAGCAAACACTATTTTCTGGAAAAAAAATTTTAAATGGCTACTAATTATAGCATAGTATTTCCCTTGGCTTTTCCAAAACACCTGGCAACAAGTATGCTTGGAGATATGCAAAACAGATTTTTTAGAGAAATAACAATATCAGTGTCTGAGATTAATAAGACATAGCAAAGCCCTACTAGAAACAAAACAGTGCAGCTAAGAAGCAAAAATAAAAGCAATTTAGAGTTATGTTTTGTTTTATTTTTTAATCCTAGCACTCATAAAGGAGGTCTTTAAAATTTCAGTGAATACCTCTCCAACTATCTCCCGTGCATGGGAAATTCACCAGTACCTTTACACATCAGCTTCTTTTTCTGTTACATAACTATTGTCTTCCTATTCTTTGGCACTATGGTATTCAACTGTGGTTTTATTAAATTCTCATAGGGAGACTGCAATGCAAACACATCTTACAAGAGTATCTGCCTAATTGATGAGCCAAAGCAACAAAACTAAATTAAAAAGTCGGAAATTGCAGCACACTTGTTCTGCCAGCTGCCTTGCCATTTATTAGAGGATTTGAACTTTATTCACTCTCTTTGATTTTCTGAACTATATTTATAAATTTTCTCATTTGGAACATAGAATCACTGCACTTATCCTATTAAACAAGTTCATTCATAAAAAGAATTTAAAACTGTGCAGTATTATAAAATTTCAATAATTTTATGTATAGCTTATTTCACCTAGCATAATATCCTCCACATTTATTCACATTGTGACAAGTGGCAAGACTGCAATATTTTTTAGAGTTGAATGATATTCCTTTGTATGTATATCTACCCGTTTTTTAATCTATTTGTCCATTGACAGACACTTAGATTTTTTTCTATATTTTGGCTAGTGTGAATAATGCTGCAATGAACTTGAGTATGCAGATGTCTTTATGAGAGGGTGATTTCATTTCCTTTGCATATATATATGTCCAGAAAAAGGACTGCTGGGTCATATGGTAGTTCAATTTTCTATTTTGTTAGAAACCCCCATACTGTTTTCCATAACAGCTGCACCAATCTACATTCCCACCAACAGGATATACAAGTTCCCTTTACACCTTCAACAACATTTGTTATCTCTTGAATTGTTGCTAAAACCATCCTAATGGGTTGCCCTCTCATAGTAATTTTGACTGCATTTCCCTGATGACTAATGACATTGAGCACCTTTTAATATACCTGTTGTTCATTTTTATTTTTTCTTTGGAGAAATGCCTATTCAGGTCTTTTGGCCTTTGTAAAAATCAGACTGTTTTTCTACTACTGAGTTCTATCATTATATATTTATATTAATATGCTCATAGTTTATGTTAATTGTTATATATTTATATATTAGATATTCACCTGTTATATGTATGGTTTGTGAATATGTTTCCTCATTTTGTAGACTACTATTTTATTTTGTTGATTGCTTCCTTTGGTGTGTGAAAGCTTCTTAGTCTGATGTTGTCCCATTTATTTATTTTTGCTTTTGTGGGTGTACTGAGCTTTTGGTGTGATATCCAACAAATCATTACCAAGACCAGTGTCAAGGTGATTTTCTGCTACGTTCTTTTCTAGGAGTTTTGCAGGTCCTAGTCTTACATTTCCCTTTTTATTCATTTTGAGTTTAGTTTTATGTGCAGTTTAAGATAAGGGTCCAGTTTCATTCTCTTCCAGGTGGAAGACTAGTTTTCCCACCACCATTTGCTGAAAAGACTAGCTTTTCACTATCATGTCTCCTTAGTTCCATTGTCAAAAATGAATTGACTATATATGTTTGGATTTATTTTTGGACTCCATTTCACTGGTCTATGTATCTGTTTTTATGCTAATAGCATTCTGGTTTAATTTACTATAGCTTTGAGTTATAATTTTAAATCCGAAGGTGTGATGGCTCCAGCTTTATTCATTTTGCTCAAGCTTGTTTGACAGTTTGAGGTCTTTAATTTTTCTGTATGAATTTTAGAAGTTTCTTTCTATTTCTGTAAAGAATGCCTTTGGGACTTTGATAGGAATTGCATTGCATCTGTTTGCTTTGAGTAGTACAGACCTTTTAACAATATTAATTTTTTTAGTATGTGAGCATAGAATACCTTTCATTTATTTGCATCTTACTCATTGTTTCATAGATTTGAATGTACAGATAGATCTTTTACCTCTTTGGTTAAATTATTTCCAAGTAATTTTAAATTTCATTATAAATGGAATTGTTTTCTTGATTTCTTTTTCAGTCATGTCATTATTTGTATGTAAAAATACTACTGAGGCTTGTATGTTGATTTCGTATTCTGCAACTTTATTAAATTTATTTTTTAGGTACAATAGTTTTTTGTACAGTCTTTGGGGTGGAAAGTTTTTGCTGAGAAATCCACTGATAGTCTAATAGAGATTCCCTTATATGTGACTTGATGCTTTTCTCTTGCTGCATTTAAAATTTTGTTTGTCACAATGTTCCTTGAAGAGGAACTCTTTGGGTTGTATTTGTTCAGGGACCATGAGCTTCAAAGATCTGGATGTCCATATCTTTCTCAAGACTTGGGAAGTTATCACCAATTATTTTACTAAATAAGTATTTTATCCTCTTCTCTTTCTGATATTTCTATAATGTGAATATTTGTTAACTCAATGATATCCCAAAAGTTCCATAGTTTGTCTTCATTCTCCACTCATTTTTATTATATTTTTATTTTTTACTCAGAGTAAGTAATTTCAGACCTGTCTTCACAGATTCTTTCTTCTACTTGATCTAGTTTGCTGTTGAAACTCTCTATTACTTACTTTATTTCATACTTTGACTCCTAGATTTCTCTTTGGTTCTTCTTTATGATGTCTATATCTTTGCTAAATTTCTCACTCATGTCATTAGTTTTTTCCTGATTTCATTGAATTGTCTATTTGTATTCTCTTGTATCTCACTGAGTTACCTTAAAATTGTTATTTTGCATTCATTTTCAGGCAATCTGTAAATTTTTGTTTCTTTGTGGTCATGTTTCCTTGTTTTTTAATGTTTTTTGGGTCCCTGAATTGATGTTCACAAATTTAGTGGTACAGTCACCTCTTCCAAACTTTACAGAGTGGCTTCTTCTGTAGGGTAGGACTTTCAACAGCAGATAGGCTTAAGAGTGCTGATTGGGCAAAGAGCAGGGGCTGGCTCCACGTGCATGCAGTGGTGTAGACCACACAGCTTCTTCAGTTGCGATAAATGTCAGCAATTACTACAGCTGCCTCAGTGGTCTAGACTGAAGGAATTTGGCCCTGATAGTGGCTGTGTGGGTTATTAGACAAAGGCTTTAGGGATGTTTCTGATCTTGTCTTTCTCCCAGTGGGAGACTCAGCCGAAGGAGTCTTTTTTGATGTCAGGTCTGACACCACCCTTAGGCAACTGCAGCAGCACCAGGAACAAGTTCATAGGTGCTTGGAGCAGCTGTGGAGCTGAGTTTCTTTTCTTAGAGCCTTGTAAAACTATTGTAGTACCTGGGACTTGAGCAGCAGGTTCAGTTTCCAAGACACAATTGAATTGGAAGCAGTTTTTTCAATAAGCTTAGGTCTACTGCTCTGAGGCACATCTGAGCAGCTCAGGCCCAGAGGGCTGAGAAGTATCTGTGGTTCTGACCCCCAGAGGCAAGATGCAAAACTGGCATGGATCTGGAAAACAGGGGGTGCAACAGAGGCTTGGGCTCCAGGGAAAACAGGGCTACAAGTTTGGACCTGGAACCAACAAGGCATAGCATCAGCTGGAGCTGCAAGGAATGAAGTACCATGCAACGGTAACTCTGGACAATGGGATGGTGGGACATAGCAACAGCCCAGTCTCTTTAAGGTCAAGTGCAGTGGCAGCAAAGAGCCAGGAATGGCAAGATACAACTGTGTCTTCTGCCCCAGGGGGTGGAGAGCAGTGCAGCAATTATGACAGCTCAGACTGCATGGGGCTTGTTTAGTCCAGGTAGGTGAGAGACTATGCCTGTTTGACCTTTTCCCTGCAGAAATAATTCCCTCCTGGTTTTGAGCTGACTAGGCAGATGGAGTGGCAGAGGCAAGGTATTTCCTTTTTTTCTCTGTGTGACAATCCTGGGTCTCTGTGTTCTACAGGATTTCTGCTGCTTCTTTACTGCTCTGGAAATCTATTTTAGTTATTTTGATCAAAATGTAGTTTCATTTTTATATCTGTAGATTCTGAAATGAGAGCCAATATTTTATTTTTTAATTGATAATTTGTTTTTCTCTTTCTTGTTCAGTTTTGCTAGGTATTTATTAATTTTATTAATATTTTCCAAGAATCATCTCTTAGCCATGTTAATTTTTTCTATTGATCTTTGTATTTTTATATTATACATTTCTTCTCCTATTCATATTATTGCCTTTCTTCAACTTACTTTGGGCTTAATTTGCTTTTTTTCCCCCTAGTCCATTAAGTTGAACTTAGATTATTAGTTTTAAACCTATATTATTTTCTAATGGAGAACTTAAATCTATGTATCCATCTCTATGCCATGCTATAGCTGCAACCCCAAAGTTTTGACATGTTATATTCTCATTACATTCAGTTCCAGATATTTTCTGTTTTTTATCTTGATTTTTATTTAATTCGCTATTGTTTACATGTGTGTTATTTAATTTATAAATACTTGGTGATGTTTTAGTTACCTCATTGCTATTTATTTTGAATTTGCTCCACTTATTTAACTTAAATTTCACTTACTCTGTAAAACTGAAATAATTTAAATTTACTTATACAAAGACTTACTATAAAGGAGTAATTTAAAGGCTCAGGGTCTACTTGTGAGCATCCCATGTATATTTGAAAAATACGTAGTTTATAGTTTCAAGGTATAGGATTCAAGAAATAATAATTGGGTAAAGTTGGTTGATAGAATTCATATTATTTTCTCTATTCTTTATTCTACTTTAATGTAAATTACTGGCAGAGGTATCTAAGAATATTCAGTAACGATTATGGATTCCCACAGATCTTCTTTTAGTTTTATCAGTCATTGCTACATGGATTAGAAAGCTCTGTTACTACAGGCACATGCATTTAGGAGTGTCATGTATAGCTGATGAGTTGCCACTTGTTTCATTATGAAATATCCTTGTCTCTAGGTAATGTTTCTTGTCTGGAAGTACACTTTGATGTTAAACATTTTTTAGGTTACTATTTATAGAACACGACTTTTTTGCAAATGTTTTATATTATTTGTGTCTTTATATAGAAAGTACATCTTTCTTAAACACAAAAGAAGACGTGTTTATATCCAGTCTAAAATTTTCTACCCTCTATTTAGTATTACATTAATATGACTATTGTCAACTAAAGAAAAACATCCAACTTTTAAGGAATTAAAGTTAATTGTATTCAGAAGTCTTACTGAAGATTGTAGACTGAGGCTTAGGACCTGGGGACAATCCTTTAGAGAGAGAGTTTCTTTCAGACTGCTCTAGTATCATGCTTTAGCTCACAGTTTATATATAGGTTGTGGAAGTTCCTCATGTGCAAAATCATATCAAACTTTATTGCTATATTGAAGTAGAATCACATCAAAGTTTGTATGGAAGAGTACATTTTAGGCTGGGCACAGTGTCTCATGCCTGTAATCCCAGCATTTTGGGAGGCCGAGGCAGGCGGATCGCCTGAGGTCAGAAGTTCGAGACCAGACTGGCAAACATGGAGAAACTCTGTCTCTACTAAAAATACAAAATCAGCCAGGTGCAGTGGCAGACCTGTACTCCCAGTAATTAGGGAGGCTGAGGCAGGAGAATCACTTGAACCCAGGAGACAGGTTGCAGTGAGCCTAGATCACACCACTAAACTCCAGCCTGGGTGACATAGTAAGCCTCTGTTGGTTTTTACTTTTAAAGAGTACATTTTTATTGCAGATTATAGAAGTATAATCACTATCTCCATCAGATGTTATTTTATGTGTAGGTAAAGGCAAAGACTAGGGTCATTTAAGAAATACAGTGATGTAGGCAAGAGAGGTGGGGGGCCGTGTGCTCTATCCTGTGTCATCTTCAAAGCATCCTTCTGGAGTCAGGGGCTTGGTGAAAGTGTGCTGGTGAGCAGAAATAAGCAAACATGCTTCTTATATGTTACTTTGTCTCACACTATCAATACAGTGGGTTTAAATTCACCATCTAGCTAGTATTTCCCTGTGTATTTCATCTATTTTTGTTTCTCTGCTTTTCCTTTCCTATCTTCATTTTAGCATTCTTTTTAATTTATTGATTGTTGTTTAGCAATTATTCCTTGTATAAATGTATTGGTTGTTTTTATATTGCAGTATACCTTCTTAACTATGACAGTCTACTTAGAGTTAATGTACCAGTTCATGAAAAATGTATAAATGCAAGAATGGTATAATTTATAAATGCAAGAATGGTATAATTTTTAACCTATGCCTCCTTTTGCTATTGTTTACATTATGCTACATTTTACTGCTGTTCATGCTATAAAGTCCTCCCAACGATTTATCTTTTATTAAGCAATTATTTGTCTTTTAAAGAAACTAAGAGGAAAAATTGTCATTAACTTACACACATATTAACTATTTCTAGTCTTCTTTATTTATTTTTATTATATCATATTTCCTTTTGATTTTTTAGCATAAAATTTAATTACTTCTTATAATTCAGATTGGCTGGCAAAAAAAAATCTCAGCTTTTGTGTATGTGAAAATATATTTATTTCACTTTCAATTTAGAATGTTTATGTTTATTTCTTTCTTTTAGCACATCAAATATGTAATCCACTGACTTCTGACTTTCACCACTTCTGATGAGATGAAATTTGTAATTCTTTTATTCTTCCTTTTGCAAGAGCTGATAAGAAGATATTTTCTTTATCGTTGGTTTTCAGCAGTTTCACCATATGTTGATGTTATTTTTATTTATCCTGTTTACCCTTCACTGATTTTTTTTGAAATTCCAATATGACAATTTTTATCAAATTTAGGAAATTTTTGACCATTCTTTCTTTAAACATTTTTTGTCACTCTCTCTCTCTCTTTCTCTCTCTCTACCCCGTCTCTTTTTTCTAGGACTGTAATATATGTATGTTACATTGCCTGATAAGATTCCACAGGAAGCTGAGGGTCAGCATACTTCATCAATATTTCTCCCATTTTTTCCATTTGGATAATTAATATTAATCTAACTTCAAGAACACCAACCCTTTCTCTTGCAGTACTAAATCTGATATAAAGCCCATTCACTATTTTTTAAATTTTCAATATTATACTAGAAATCTTCATTTAATTTTTTTTCAAATTTTTTCTCACTGAGAATTCATATCTGCCTTTTTATTATGCACTTTTTTAAGAATTGGAATATGTATATGCTTTTTGTTTTATTTTATCTCTTTTATTATTACTTAATCATGAATATATAATATTATAAATTATTGTATAATTTTCTGTATTCCAATTGTGGTGGTGGATCATATATCTTCGTATGTGTTAAAATCACAGGACTCTAGCCAGATGGGGTAGCTCATACCTGTAATCCCAGCTACTTGGGAGGCTGATCGCTTGAGGCCAGCTGTGTGTGACATGCATGGGATTTTTATTATATAGAAGACCCCATCTCTAAATATATATTAAAAATTAACTGGGCATGGTGACATGCACTGTAGTACTAGCTACGTAGGAGGCTGAGATGGCAGGATCACTTGAACCCATGAGTTCAAGGCAGCAGTGAACTATGATGACACCTCTGAACTCTAGCCTTTGGGAGGCTGAGGCAGGAGGTTCATAGGGTCAGGAGTTCAAGACCAGCCTAGCCAACACAGCAAAACTCTGTCTCTACTAAAAATACAAAAATTAGCTGGACATGCTGGCGCATGCTTGTAGTCCCAGCTACTCAGAAGGCTGAGACAGGAGAGTGTTTTGAACCCAGGAGGCAGAGGTTGCGGTGAGCCAAGATCACACCACTGCACTCTAGCCTGGGCAACAGAGGGAGATTCCATCTCAATAATAATAACAACAACAACAATAATAATAATAGAGTTAAGACAAGTTTCTGGAAAGCAATTTTATAATTTTTATTAAGAGTCCTTAAATTTTTATACACCTTTTGACTTAACAGTTTTACTTGGGGTTTTACAAATTTGCTTAATTTTTTTTACTTTTACAAGTTTTACAGTTTTACAAATTTGCTTAAGGACTTCCATTACAGTTATTTATAATGGACAGGGAGAGAGAAAATAACCAAATATCCAATAATTGGGAAATTGTCTAATACATTATGATTAGTACATACAGCAAATTTTTATACAACCACTAAAAATGCTTTCAAATGGCATTTAATAACATGGGAATTGCTCATGATATAATAATAATGAGATTATAATATTAAATATACACAATATAATTCTACTTTTGTTCATGCATTCCTAAATACATATCAAGATTGAAAGCACCAAAATGCCAGCACTGGATACATCTTTAATGTAGAATTATCACTGATTTTTATTTTCCTCTTTACATATGCTCTTACATAGTTTCCAAATTTTCTACATTGAACACATATTATTACTATAATTTTTTAAAGTTTAAGCAAATATATAAATGCATTATAATTTCTACAAATTTATGTAGAAACAGTAATAAAATTCCTGAAACACTTAAACTGATTCAGACCCCAAATACATATATATATATATATATATATATATACACGTATATGTATATATACATATATTTATATATCTGTATATTGTATACGTGTATATATATACACATATACAATGTATACAATATACATTGTATATATATAAATACTTTATATATATGTATGCATATATATACATATATATATAAAAAACACTTTATCATATGGATATATATATATATATGTATAAAGTGTTTTTTACTGTGACAAGAACACTTGACATAAGATCTACCCTTTTAAATTTGAAGTGTATAATGGAATATTGTTTACCATAGAAACAAGCTGTACAAAAGTTACCTAGAAGGCTGCTGCGGTGACTCACACCTTGTAATCCCAGCACCACTTTGGGAGGCTGAGGCAGGCGGATCACGAGATCAGGAGACTGAAACCACCTGGTCAACGTGGTGAAACCCCCATCTCTACTAAACATACAAAATAAGCTGGGCATGGTGGCACATGCCTGTAATCCCAGCTACTCTGGAGGCTGAGACAGGAGATTCACTTGAACCAGGGATTCAGAGGTTGCAGTGAGCTGAGATCACTGCACTCCAGTCTGACTCCATCTCAAAACAAAAAAGTTACCTAAACTTTTTCATCTTGCATAACTGAAATTACACCCTTTGAACAGCAACTTCCCATTTTCTCTCCCTGCCATCCCACAACAATCACCTTTGTACTATCTGCTTCTTAAAGTTTAACTATTTTAGATACCTCTATAAGTGGAATCATGCACTATTTATCCTTCTTTGATTGCCTTATTTACCTTAGCATAATATCCTCAAAGTTCATTCATGTTTTCTCATATAGCAGGATTCTTCTTTTTAAGACTGAATGATATTTCACTGTATGTATATTCCACATTCTTTTTTTTATTCATCCATCAATGGACGTTTTTTTCCAGATTTTGACTATTGTGAATAATGCTACAATGAATATCACAGTGTACGTATCTATTCAAGATTCTGATTTCAATTCCTTTGGATAAATACCCAAAAGTAGGATTGCTAGATTATATGGAAATGCTATTTTTAGCATTGTAAGGAGCCTCCATACTGTTTTCTTTAGCAGTTGCCTCATTTTACATTCCCACCAAGAGTGTACAAGCGTTCTAATTTTTCCACACTTTCATCAACACTGGTTATCTTTTTGTTGTTTGATAATAACCATTCTAATAGGCATGAACTAGTATCTCACTGTGTTTTGACTTGTGTCTCCCAAATGATTAGTTATGTTGGACATCATTTCATATACATCTTGACCATGTATATGTCTCCTTGGAGAGATGACTTTTCAAGTCCTTTTCCTATTTATTTAGGATTTAAAAAATGGTCTAGAGTTTTCAAGTTCATTTTTTTTCTCTCTTCTATTACAAATGTCTCTCATAGTTGTTCCTGTTTCTGCAACATTTTATGGGCCAAACTGCTGCATATTTTACACACAGCTACTTACTCATGTTTTCAACATCCTTAATGCCTTTTCTCATGTAAAGTGTGATAATCACAATATTATATACAGAATTATTATTATGGAAAAGTATTACATTATCACCATTACTGTTAGAAAAGTAATTTTTACTTTGTGATCATATTTCTTTTTAATTTTTATTTGTACCATGCCTTTATTCTTAATTCATGTACTCCTTCTTATTACAAGAGCCTGGAAAATCTATAAAAATTCCAGATACCCAAGATAACCATCACATAAAGCTTATTTTAAAACAACCAACCAAATAGTAGACTCCCAAAGCAATAAAACATACTCACCTTTTCAGCAATACATAAATTACATTCTATTAGATAGTAAATAGAGAAAAAAAATCCTTTAAATATTGAAAATCAACATAGATCTTTCCTTATATCTTGACTATATTAGCACTCATTTTATTCCCTTTCTCTCAGCTGTTCTTAGCTATCAACTTCACTATATTTAAATCTCATGTTGATATTATTTTGAAATTTTCTAAATGTTTAAACATTACTACTTTTTGAATGGCTGTGATTTCTTGATTTTTCACTGCAGACAGTTTCTGCTTAGTTTGAGCCCTTTCCGGTGGGCCAGTGCCTTCTGTCCAGAGTAGTGACATCTGTCAACTATCAGATGTGTTCTAGTTATAGCTCAGCTGTTCTCAATTCACCCTGAAAAAGCAAATCACATGCATTTTTTAATAGAGAAGAGGACAGAAATGCAATGTCAGCTTTCTAACATGAATCTATGTTCTGTAAATCCTCACAATAACAGAATATAAAAAGTTAATTTCTTTTCAGCTCAGGCTTATGCAGCTGGTTAGGTGTTAAAGCTGAGTTATAAATCTAAGTCTAAATCTAAACCCAAAGCTCTTATTAATAGTGCTTGGGCTGGGTATGGTGGCTCATGCCTGTAATCCTGGTGGCTCACGTCTGTAATCCCAGCACTTTGGGAGGCCAAGGCAGGAGGATCACTTGAGGCTAGGAACTTGAGAGCAACCTGGCTAACATAGCAAAACCCCATCTCTACTAAAAACAAAAAACCAGCTGGGCGTGGCAGTGAATGCCTGTAATCACACCTACTTGGAAGGCTGAGGCAGGAGAATCGCTTGAACCTGGGAGGTGGAGGTTGCAGTGAGCCAAGATTGCACCACTGCATTCCAGCCTGTAGGAAAGAGAGAGACTCTGTCTCAAAAAAAAAAAAAAAAAAAAAAAAAAAAAAAAAAAAAAAAAAAAAAAAAACAAAAAAAAACTGCTTGGAATTCCATTCTACATTAAGTTAAAAAAATAACCAGCACTACTTACATGTAATTACAAAATTACACCATCTAGCAGGATAATTATAAATTGCTTCACAGAAAGAACAACAAGCAGTTCTTTTATGCTTTAATTCAGGAAGCATTACAGGATGAAGCAGGAAGTCATCATTCTCAGCAAATTAACACAGGAGCAGAAAAACCAGTCACTGCATGTTCTCACCCGTAAGTGGGAGATGAACAATGAGAACACATGGACACAGGGAGGGGAACATCATAGGCTGGGACCTGTCTGGGGGTGGGGAGTAAGGGGAAGGGAGAGCATTAGTAGAAATACCTAATGTAGATGACGGGTTGATGGGGGCAGCAAACCACCATGGTACGTGTATACCTATGTCACAAATCTGCATGCTCTGCACACGTATCCCTGAACTTAAAGTATAATTTTAAAAAATAAATAAAATTTAAAGAGTCAAAAAAAAAGAAAACACTTTAAAATATGTTCAGTTCAGGGAAAACAAGACATTTCTGGTCACTGTTTTAAATTTTTTTGTTTTTAGAGTCTCACTTTGTCACCCAGATTGCCGTGCAATGGTTTGATAACTGACTATAGCCTCAAATTCCTAGCCTCCAGTAATCTTCCCAAATCCTCCCATTTCAGCCTCAAGTAGCTGGGAACACAGGCGTGCATTACCATGCTTGGCTAATTTTTAAAAACTTTTTTGTAGAGATGAGGATCTCACTATGTTGCCCAGGCTGTTCTCAAACTCCTGGCCTCGAGTGTCCCTCCCACCTCGGCCTCCCAAAGTGTTGAGATTACAGGCATGAGCCACAACGTCTGGACTACAGATTACTTTCTATTAACAGATGTTGTTTACATTCTTTAACCTCATTCTATTATATTCTGCATGTTTTCCTGATTATGATGGAATGATATGCTTCAATACCATTCCAATGTCCAATTTGTTGGTATTTTTAAGAATAAATGAGTTCTTCCTGAGATTCAGCATTTTGCTAATCAGTGAGCATATTATAGACAGGGGCACACTGACTGTGAAATGGTTCCACCTTCTTCCTAAAAAGAAGGGTATTTGAAGGACATTTTCAACCTCTAATAAAATCATGGAATCAGTAATTTCTGATTGGAAAGTTCAAGGTTTCTGAATACCAATCCCTTTAAATCACATGTCATAAAAAATAAACAGACACAAAAACAAATGGAGACCACAATAAGCAGACTTGGCAGAATTCATCCTGATTTTAAATGAATTTTGGAGAATCAGTAGATGATCAACTATTTTAGTAACATGTTTTCCTTTGCCACACTGTAGCCTATCCCAGCTGAGCCTGCTGTACATAAGCCAGTTATAAGGTTTGCCTTTGATTTAAACTGTTAACATTTCTTTCTTTAAACCAATAATGCTATGTGTAGCAAAACACTGTAGAGTAAAATATAAAAGCAATTTTCTCTTTATAAGATATTGATTTTTAAATAACTAATCAAGGTTTGAGTTTACCCTATAGAAGGAAAAAAGACAAACGCAAAACTAGGATTAATAAAGCTATACTCACAATCTCACTACTCTGAACCTTGGTTTTAAAGCAATTAATGAAATAACGCGGGGACCAGTGTTACAGATATAACAGTGAACGTGACAACAAATACATATTTTTAGTTTTTTAAGTTTTTAAAATGAATTTCAAATATAAATGGAGGTCAAATAATTGTATCCTTGCATTTAGGAATAATTCTAATCAAATTGGTGGATTGGAGACACTAAACTTTTCCTCCAGGTTGCTGTGACTCTTGGGAGGCTGAGAAGTAACAAGATCAAGTTCATGCAGCTTTAGTGACCTTGCTTATAGACAATTTAAAGGCTCTGAAAACAAGTGAATTTCTGAATAAAGCCATAGCTCATGTTTTGGTATTTCATTTTAAACTTTAGCCTCAGTGGGAATTGGCATAAAAATATTTGATTCCTCAAGGAGTCTTTCAGTTATTGAACAACCTGAATGGAGCCTCAAAACCACAGCTACCTGCAAACATATGGAAAATGGAGAACAAGAAATTAAAGTGAGAATTTGATTAGACACAGAGCTGTATGGTGCTAGACCCAGCATATCATTCCTTGAACATCAGAGCATTTAGCCCATAGAAAAAGAAAAGTCACAAAAGATACTGCAATATTTAGCTCATACAAAAAAATATTTAAAAAGTTTGATCCCTAGACTCAGAGAAGGACTGCCTTTATAGATGACTGACGTATGTTTTTACCTGGGCTCTCTCTGATATTTCATGCTCTTTTTACAAAATAGGTTTTAGGAGGAAGGTCTCTTGATATCACTTAAGCAATCAGAAAATGACAAAACAAATTGTAGAAGCAGTTTGATTCCTCAGTAGTGTTTATGGTTTCATATCATGGGCTTGCCTCTTTGGAAAAACACAGTTTTTACGGTAAGATAGGTTTAAGGATAGAAAACTAAATGAAATTATCCCAACACTTGTTCTTTCCCAAAATATTATTTATACTAATGTAACAGGTCAATATTTTTTTCTAAATGTTTATAGATTTGTAACAGCAAGAATCATTATTGAAAATAGCCTTTTTCTAGAGTCTACTGTATGTGAAAGATTTTATATACAACTTTCAAGGATGCATTGATTCACCAAGTATTTTTTTACATATACACTTCAAGTTCTGGGATATATGTGCAGAACATGCAGGTTTTGTTACAAAGGTAAGTATACACTACACGTGCCGTGGTGGTTTGCTGCACCCATCAACCTATCATCTACATTAGGTATTTCCCTTAATGCTAACCCTCCCCCAGCCCTCCACCCCCTCACAGGACCCAGTGTGTGATGTTCTCCTCCCTGTGTCCATGTGCTCTCAGAGTTCAACTAGCACTTATGAGTGAGAACATGCAGCGTTTGTTTTTTTGTTCTTGTGTTACTTTGCTGAGAATGATGGTTTCCAGCTTCCTCCATTTCCCTGCAAAGGACAAGAACTCATCCTTTTTTTATGGCTGCATAGTATTCCATGGTATATATTTGCCACATTTTCTTTATCCAGTCTATCATTGTTGGGCATTTGGATTGGTTCTGAGTCTTTGCTATTGTGAATAGTGCTGCAATAGTGGTGCATGTGTCTCTATAGTAGAATGATTTATAATCCTTTGGGTATATACTCAGTAATAGGATTGCTGGGTCAAACGGATTTCTGATTCTAGATCCCTGAGGAATCGTCACATTGTCTTCCACAACGGTAGAACTAATTTACATTCCCACCAACAACATAAAAGCATTCCTATTTCTCTACATCCTCTCCAGCATCTGTTGTTTCCTGACTTTTTAATGATCATCATTCTTTTTTTTTTAATTTTATTTTTTTATTGCATTTTAGGTTTTGGGGTACATGTGAAGAACATGCAATGTTGTTGCATAGGTACACATGTGGCAGTGTGATTTGCTGCCTTCCTCCCCTTCACCTATATCTGGCATTTCTCCCCATGCTATCTCTCCACGACTCCCCACCCCCCACTGTCCCTCCCCTATTTTCCCCCCGACAGACCCCAGCATGTAGTGCTCCCCTCCCTGTGTCCATGTGTTCTCATTGTTCAACACCCGCCTATGAGTGAGCACATGCGGTGTTTGATTTTGTGTTCAAGAGAATACAATACCTAGGAATACAACTAACAAGGAACGTAAAGGACCTCTTCAAAGAGAACTACAAACCACTGCTCAGTGAAATGATTACCATTCTAACTGGCATGAGGTTGTATCATTGTGGTTTTGATTTGCATTTCTCTTATGACCAGTGATGAGCATTTTTCATGTTTTTTTGGCCATAAAAATGTCTTCTTTTGAGAAGTGTCTGTTCATATCCTTTGCCCACTTTTTGATGGTGTTGTTTTATTCTTTAAATTTGTTTAAGTTCCTTGTTGATTCTGGATATTAACCCCTTGTTAGAGGGCTAGATTTCAATTTTTTAAAGTACCTGTCTTAGTCACTTTTGGCCTCTATAATAAAATACCTTACACTGGCTAGCTTATAAACAATCGAAATTAATTTCTCACAGTTCTGAAGGCTGAGACCTCAGCGATCAAGGCACTGGCAGATTAAGCCTCTGATGAGACCCATTCTGTGGCTCAGAGATGGCACTTTCTTATTGTGTTCTCACATGATGGAAGGAGTGAGGCAGCTCTCTGAGGCCTCTTTTTAAAGACACTAAACCCATTCATGAGGTCATTGAAATATAATCATCTAATATGATCACATTAGTCATTAGATTCCCAACATACAGATTTCGGGAGGACACAAACATTTAGATCATCGCAGTAGCCTACTATGTTATAATCCTTACAACAAATCTTCAAGATACATATTATTAGTACCATACTTCAAATGTGAAAATTATTCTCAGTGAAGCCAAGTCAATTCAACATAATCTATAAATATAACATCATCAGCACAAGTATTCAAATTCAGGATATTTTGTCTTGCTATCTTAAGCAACATAAGCCAAAAGAATCTCCAGTGCTTATGGATGTGACCTATTTGGAATATCATCTTTGGAAGATATCTTTCATCTTCCCATGTAGGTTCAGTCTGTGATGATAGTATCATACAGCAATACAGGAAAAGTTGTAAGAATAAAGTAGATTTTGACACAAATTTTTCAGGAGAAACACAAAATGTCAGGTAGAATGGATTATCCCTTATAGTTTATAGAATGACTCAAAGGATTGTAGGAGAGAAAAAATATCTGTAGAAATCTTGCCTATTTCCAACTAATCATTAGTAAGAATTATGTAAAGCATTCTAATTTTTGTCTTTATGACCAGTAAGTTCAGTGCTAAAGTTTGAAAAGTAAATTATGTATTCCATCCCAGATTTCAGTTATAATGATAACTGCCTTATCTAAATAATTTAGAAACTATTAACTTCTTCATGTTAGCTTTGCCTATTATGGGGGAAACCTCTCAGAAAATCTTTGAATACTTTAAAAAGGTTAAATCGGTACCCTGCTATAATGGTAGAATCAGGAAAAGTCTAAAGTTGTAAGTTTAATAAAACAATACAGAGCAAATTCGCAGAGATTATATTAAGATAATTCACATTTACATTTGAATGTATAAATCATATATCAGAGTATGCTATTTATCCACCATCCCAAATATTTTTATATCAAATATGTTTTTAGAAATAATATTAACATTCAGCTACAAGAGTTCTCCAGAGTGCTCTGTTTCATTAATCAATAATGTAAATACCTTAATATTGTGTTACAGATTGTATTGATATACTGCAAGTACATTTATTCTCACTGTCCTGATAACAACCTTAAACTTTTATTCTCTAATTAAACTTTAAAATTTGAAGATTTATCATTGTCAAATTATTTTTTCCAAGTCAAGGTTGTGCCTGTGGTCATTTCATGACTGTCCTAGACAAAGCTAAATGTCATTTCCTACACAATTGTCACCAACTTTAACTTGCCCTTTAGACAGCTCACTTTTAGATCTTTTTACTAACACAGTTTCCATGCAAAGCAGTTTTAAACATTAAAGGTAACTTTTGAAAAAAATCTCAATTTCTACAGACCTGATGTAGGATAGCTGCTTGAATTTTTTTACTACATAATATTATATTTTTAAAAAGCTTTTTATAAAAGCTCTTCCGTCTTCAAAATATAGCAGCGTACTCTGTTTTTATTGATTTAGCACTAATTTTCATCCTCTGACAATTGCTTTCCCTAGCCTAATCTCTTATTGGCTATCATGCGGGGCTCATCAATGAATAATCCTGTCATATTTGGAGTCAGATATGTGACCCAGGACTCCTGATCATTTCCTGAATCATGCCCAATCTTCAGAACCTTAATGTAGCTTCAGTTTTAAATTGCTCCATATTTTCTCTTCAAGATGATAATTTCACATTAGCCAATACCAATCTCCTACTTCCATCAACCATATAATAGTGTCAGCTTAAAAAGAGAAATTTATTTTCTTAAAAATGATTATATAAAAACAGATTATCAATAAAAATGAATGACTGCCTTATAGTCTCTAAAATAAGTCTCAAACTTCTTTGTTTTCCTAATATACTCTTCAACTACGTTGATACAATTTGTGCAGTAAGATGAAAAACGTAGTTGCAAAGCATTTTGTTTAACCTTGGTTTACAAAATGAAGATGAACTAATTTCTGAAATGATCAGGAGTGATCACCTTTAAAATTTCAATGCAACTGTCAGATTGATTATATTTATAAAAATTCATCGTTGTGTAAAAGAAGGATGCCTTTATGGAAGTTACTTTTTCACGTATGTGCATTTGTAAATGTACTTCAAAGTGGTTAAAATTTCTCTTTTTAAAAGACAGACACAGATTTATTTGAAATCTTCCATTTAAAGATGTCATTAGTAATGTTAAAAATAAGCATCCTTTAGCAGAGCCAATATAATTATCTAGATATTATCATTTACAAATTTTGCATGTCTAATTGATTTCTTTTTAAAGCCACTGTACTGCTGTGTTAATTGGATTATTGCTTTAATTATACAGTTCTCATTTTTTTCTTAACACTTATTTGATTATTTTACTATAAACCTAGCACATGCACGTTTTTACATATTTAGACATTTAAGAAAAATGAGGTGGGGCGTGGTGGCTCATGCCTGTAATCCCAGCACTTTAGGAGGCTGAGGCGGGTGGATCACCTGAGGTCAGGAGTTTGAGACCAGCCTGGCCAACATGGTGAAACCCTGTATCTACCAAAAATACAAAAATTAGCTGGGCGTGATGGTAGGTACCTGTAATCCCAGCTACTCGGGAGGCTGAGGCAGGAGAATTGCTTGAACTTGGGAGGCAGAGGTTGCAGTGAGCCGAGATTGCACCATTGCACTCCAGCCTAGGCAACAGAGTAAGACTCCATTTCAAAAAAAGGAAGGAAAGAAGGAATGGAGGGAGGGAGGGAAGATGGAGGGAGGGAGGCAAGACAGAGGGAGGGAAGGAAGAAAGGAAAGGAGGGAGGGAAGAAAGGAGGGAAGGAAGGAAAGGAAGGAGGGGAGGAAGGAAAGAAAGAAGGGAGGGAAGGAAGGAAAGGAGGGAGAGAAAGATGAGTTATGTGCATTTAGCCCCCAAAACCCAATACCTCACACAGTGCTTCAGAGGAGCAAGAGTCCATGTAGGTACCTGAATCAGTACCCAACAAGGAGGAACCCTCCCTGAGATGGCTTTGTGTTAGGAAAGCAGACAGAGATCCTGGGTGGCAGATGCCCAAGGCAGCTATGCAGAGGCCACCATCTGGCTCCAGCTGTGAATATACTGGAGGAAATTTTCCAAAGGTCTGGAAGAATTGCTTTAAGAAATTTATCTTCCTCTGGGACAGTGATTCTCAAAATATTGTCCTTGGACCTTATTCACTTGAAAATTTATTTGAGCTGTAAATAATGGGGCCTCGCCCAAGATGGATGGATTGAATCAGAAATTCTAGGGATAGAAGCAGATAACGTGTGTGTGTGTGTGTGTGTGTGTGTGTGTAGAGAGAGAGAGAGAAGGAGAGAGAGAGAGAGAAGGAGACTTTATTTTTAAAAAGCAGTTTTAGATTCACAGAAATATTCAGAGGAGGGTGTGGAAATTCCCCAAATACCTCCTGCCCCCACATAGGCATAGTGTCTTCCATGAGCAACATCTCCCATCAGAGTGGTGCACTTGTTCAAATCAGTGAACATACAATGATACATCATTATCACCAGAGTCCAGAGTTTACATTAGTGTTCACTCTTGGTATGACACATTCCATGCATTTCCACAAATATATGTATCCATCATTATAGTACCAAACAGGTCATTTTCAGAAACTTCCACTTAGCCTTCCTCAGTAAGAGCTATCAAGCTCTTACCCCACAAGCCAAAAACTTAATGTGGGTATCTTTCCAATTGCCAAGTATGTCTATCCCAATTATACCCGTGGAGACCTAGCAAAAAAAAACAACTAAGCGGGTCTAGAGACCTAGTAGAATCACAGCAAAATAAATGTTATTCAGAATTTCATTCATTATCTAGTCCCTACAGGCCCCCATGCTAACAAAGAACCCATGAAGATAGTTTAGGTTTTCAGATGTCAGTGTCTGCTCCAATCCTGCGTCTAACAGTTCTCAATATATCTGGATGGTCTTCGTTCACAGTATACAGTCACTGAAGTAAGTAGCCATAGGTTTCTGGAGAAGGTTTGGGGCAATCATTATGGTATACACTTGTTTTTATGTTGCATTCTCTTCACTTACTGGGCCAAGATCTGAAAATAGATCTGGTCCAGGAGCTAAAAAAGGAATTGTGATTTTTTATTACAGTGACTGTTCTCAGCACCATGATCCTCCATTCTTGCCTTCTTCTAATTGTAGATGGCAGGAAATCCTCATTGGCTGCCAACCTATCTTTGCCCTAGGAATATCAGAGTGCCTGTTAGCCATCTCTGAAGGTCATTTGCTCTTAGCTGCCTCTCCACCTTGCCATTCGGTACAATAATTGCTGCTCTCTGGCTCCCTGACCATTAAGTACCACCTCCTGTTTTCTGTTACTTTTGAGGCCTCATCATTCCCATGGCCCTTAACAAGCTTATTGTTAAAACTGCCTAATATCCATTCTTCGCTTAGTTCAGTAATTGTGTCCCCAAATTTTAGCTAGAAACATGTCAAGCTAGAGACCACATGCCTAGTCTCCCTTATAGGTAGTCAAGGCATTTGTGGCCAATGAGAGATGATCAAAATTACTGTATCATACTTCTAGTTGGCAACCTTAGAAGTCACACAGTTATAAACTTGCTTTCTCTCTCTTGACTTCTGGATATTGAGTGAGCTATTAAACATAGTGGCATACCATTTTGAGCACAGGATTGAGGTGATACTGAAGTGATGAGGCAAGGATAGTCTGGGTTCCTAGAAGACTTCAAGGAATAAACATTTTCCCAGTCCTGAATCACCTACCTCTGAACTATCCCATAAGAAAGAAAGAAACTTCCATCTTGTTTAAGCACTTTATCTGCTGGGTATTTTTAGAGCAGTTAAATCTGTATTCTAACTAAGACTCATCTCTGTCACTTTATCATAAATTTATTTTTAACTAGACATAAAATCTGAGGAAGGTAATTATAAGTACAGAGAAAGCAGAAGTCTGGAATAGTCTGGGGTCCAAGCATCACACAATTAGTAGCCTCAGACATATGTGCTTCCTCAGTAAATCTCAAAAAGCTATTGTAACAAAATTGATAGATTAGTACATCCCCAGAGTACACTCTACCACTTAGAGGACTGGTTTCTCAGTTTCTGAACCTCTTCACTTCAAATTAAATTTGTACTTTATTCAGCCTCAAGTATTCATTCTCATGTTACAGCCTAGATGCCCCTACCATTAACTGCTCTACCTTCAAAACCATCACCTCCTATCTTTCCAGCTTTCTACCTCTATTAAACTACGTCCAAAAACATTTGAACTTCACAGAGACTTATGGTATTTTGATCCCACCATCTTTTATGTTCTCTTTCACCTTCTCATGTCTGCACATTTCTCCTTAGATCGTATAGTGGCTGTTTCTTATAACTCCTTCATTCATTGTTCCTTTGTGCAAGAAATATTTATTGAGCAAATCAATATATAAGACATTTCTCTGAGTATTATGGATGGAGAATTAAATTTTTTTAAAAAACAAGATCTGCTTCTATGGAGATTACTTACTTTGAGTAGGCAGAGATATGTAAGTGAACAGTAAAAATATATCTTCTATATCTTCATAATATATACATATATATCTTTATATATTATCTATTATATATATTGGTGGTTTTAAATAAGGAGGCACCAAATTTCAGCCTCAGCTCTAGCATATGAACCAAATCTGGTAGTCTCAAGATTTTACCCTTAAAAACTAAGCAAATAACTAGTCCTTTAATATATTTTCTGGTGTCACTGATATTTTCATGGATAACTATCACATAATTACATAGGTTATCATCATGTTTAATAGACCTAACAGTGTCCATGATATTAGCAGAGAATTAAATTCAAATTTATTGTTAATATCTTAATATTCAATTTCAAACATAAGTATACATTCAGTATTTAAGGTGGAATGAAATTCACTTCATGGGCTTGTTGCAATTTTTAGACATTTGATGTATACCTACATTTTGGAAAATCTCTCAAATTATGTTGTTCCTCTGCTCTCACACCAACGCAACAACAATCAACACAGAGAAGATTTTTGTGGCCTCAAAATACGTGGGAATTTTTTTCCACCTGCAAGCAAACAATCAATTATGTAGCAGACACCAACTGGATGTCTCCCAATACAATTCTGACACTATCTACCTAGAGATAGCATCAGATCCCACAGATCGAGGGCTCATTCCCCAAGACCAGCCCCCACCCCACACACCAGTCACAAGTCCAAACCTTCAGTACTTCTGGTCATCAGCTTCAAGCTGGCATTTCCACAACTCTCTCTTTGAGTTCAATGAGTTTGCCGAAATGGAACACAGAACTTAGGGAAATACATTTGCTGATTTACTTTGAAGGATATTGCAAAAAATACAGATGAAGAGATGCATAGAGTGAGGTATTCAGGAAGAAGCATGGATCTTCCATGCCTCCCCTGGGTCCACCGCCCTCCAGGAACCTCTATGTGTTCAACTATTCCGAAGCCCTTCAAATCCTATCCTCTTGGGTTTTTATAAAAGCTTCATGATATCAGCATTCCTTCCCCCAGGTTAGAGGGCAGAACCCTCTCTGGAATGAGAGTCTTATGTCCCACAATCAGAAAGGCCAGTGATGGTTAGAGTCCTACATGAGGCAGGAGAAAGGTGGGCAGGAGAAGGTCAGAGAGAGTCTGTTTCATGAGGGCTGTCCTTAAAGCCCAACACAGAAATACACCCAGTATTATAACAAACGACTGTCCCAAGGGCTAAGGGAGTTATGAATTGAAAATCATGGACAAAAACCTAAATACACACACACATACACACACACACACACACACACACACACACAAATTATAATATCAGCATTCCTTTAATTTTAAAATACTATTAATGTTAGAATTAAAAGGAGTGATGACATCATGAAGCTTTCATAAAAATCCAAGAGAACAGGGTTTGAAAAGCTATGGGAGAGCTGAACATGTGGAGGTTCCTAGATTAATCATATAGCATGACACCCAACCTATTATTGAAATAAAAAATACTGTGATAAGCTAATACAATGTGAAAGCTATTAGTTTTATAAACAGAAGCAAATTTTAAGAACTTTAATTAAACAGATAAAAATAACTGTAGTTATTTATAACCAATTTGAGTCAACAGTATATTAATAAAAGGAAAAATAGTAATTCTGATATGAATAGTATTTTAAAATTAAAATTTAACATTTGAGAACGGTATTTAGTTTTCAATTTTTGAATCTGTTTTTTGCCATAAGTCCTTCTAGAATAAATCATATTTAGATGTTCTTCACCATTTGAAAAGAGAAACTAAAATCAGTATTTAGTTTTTAATTTTTGAATTTTTTTGCCGTAAGTCCTTCTAGAATAAGTAGTATTTGAATATTCTTCACCATTTGAAAAGAGAAACTAAAATCGGAGGATTCATTTGCCAGCTCAAAATCGCATAAGAAGGAGAAACAGCAAAAGCACATGCAACATCATAACAAAAATAGTAGTCATACAAGAAACTAAGACATTACAAAAATGCTTTAGGAAGAATATTCCTTAAAGTTTTGCACTATGGATGCTAAACACTTAAACAAAATCCTTTTTCTAGTTATCGGCACAAACTGGCAAATATTTTTACTATTTGAAAAGGAAAGAATTTGAGAAATTTACAAAAACCCATTAACCCTAGATTCAACTTTCCTTTGGGAAAATAAGTTATGAAAATCATTTTTTCTTTCTTCATTGTATTTTGCTATACACACAAATGTCTGCGATACCATTAAATGTATTCCTACAGTCTAGTCAATCAGTTGCTTTGATAAACAGGAACAACAGATGATTCTTTTTTAATGTTTCTAAGTATGTGGATACATGAAACATTCAACAATGCCTTTATTTTTATCAGCTAGCTGAGAGATTTCTGAGTTTCATATAGATAACAATATGGTGATTCTGATAGAAGAAATATTTACAGAATAGAAAATAACACTGTTCAGTTGAGTGTTCATAAAGTGATTATAGTCCCGTATAGTACAGATGAACTATTGGCCATTATCAGAAAGACAGATAATAATGCTCATCATTCTTTTTCAGCCAAAGACAAACTCTTAACATACAAGATTTTGTTATTGCCTTGTATAAAATGTTCTAACAAGATGGAACAGCAGCAATTACATCCTTAAAAACACATTTTGAGGCAAAAGAATGCCTTGTGCTGTAATTTGCATATAACAATACTGAAATGGTTGGACTTTTGTTTGCAGAGAAAATGGTTTATTTGCTGGAAACAAATAAACCTGATAAAACTTGACAGTGTGTATATTTCTTACCTGATAATTTCTATAGTGTTTTATATCAGAGCAGATGTTAAAATTAGTGCCTATGCAATGAAAGCCAAAATATCAACAAAAGTTGAGATATAGTTATCTTTAAGCCATTTTTTGCTTCATTTCCATATTTTCACAACTACATCTTCTGGTTATTATATAAACAAAACAACATTTTATTCATATTGTGCAGAGAAAAATATTAGAAATAAAAAATAATAAGTGGGGCGACAATCTCAAATTTGCTTCTGAAAATATTCAGTAAGCATCTTTTGTCAAGGAGTATAAAACGTATAACTTATGGGATTGTTTCAATAAAACTACCTCATCACCACTGAGAAAATCTTATATGGGAGATAAAAATGAGATGTCTTTACCTAGTGTTTTACTCACAATAATAAATACAAACTTTAAAACCTATTGGGAATATCTTTATCACAAGCACCTTATGTGAGCAGAGCTAGAAAAAAACAGCCTTTGAAAGTAAACATCAGTTTATATAGTTACAATGTGAACAATCCGGCAGCTGACAATGCTGATGAGATATTGATGCAGTTCCGTAAGGTCAAGTTTTGCAAAAGCGATGGCTACTTTAAATAATACAATTGAAAAAATTATGAAAATAAATAATATTTAGATATAATTCAGATTTATTCTTCTTAATAATAGGAACACTTGGCTTTGGCCAATTATTGCCTTAAACACCAGACCATTTGATTCCAAATGTGAGTTCTGCACATCACACACAAGTTAAATAGAGTAAAACATGTCAGGGAAGGAGGCGAGGCAGTGAGGTGGGTGAGCACGGTGGATGCTGTATTAAGTAGGGTAGACAACGTAGGCCTCACCAGGGAGCAAGCCATGCAAATATCTAAGCAAAAAGAATTCCAGGGAGAAATATTACTGAGGATAGACTCACTGGTATATTCCAGCAGCTGTAACCAAGCCAGTATGACTGGAGGAGAGTGACCAAGAGGGTAGATTAGTAGGAAATAAGGTCAGAAAAAAAGGAGCCAGAAATATAAACTCTATTAGTCTATTTTTTAAATTTAGCTATTTTTCTGAATGAGATGGGAACCACTGGCATTCTTTGAGCTCAGTGATCATATGAGCTGATCTGTGTTATTGAAGGACCACTCAACCTTTCAGGTTGGTGTTAGTATAGGGTGGAAGGGTAGAAGCAAAGAGAGCAAATGCAGATAAGACACGGTGGTGGTCTGGGCCAGGGAGTAGCAGTTAAATGAGATGAGACATGGACCAGTTCACACCTATTCTGAGGGAAGAGGTGCCAACACTTGCAAATGAAGAGGATGTGACTTGCGAGAAAAGATAGTACTTAAACATCTTATGTGAGAAGAAGGGCAGGGTGTGGTGGTTCACAAATGCAATACCAGGACTTTGAGAGGTCAAGGTGGGAGGATCACTTGAGTCTAGGTGTTTGAGACCAGCCTGAGCAATGTGGTGAGTCTCTGTCTCTACAAAAGATAAGAAAAGTATTAGCCAGGCATAGTGGCATGCTCCTGGGGTCCCATCACTTGGGAAGCTGAAGAGGAAGATTGCTTATGTCCGTCCAGGATGCCGAGGCTACAGTGAACTGTGTGTTCACATCACTGCACGCTAGCCTGGGACAACTTAGTAAGACACTGTCTCAAAGCAGAAGAGGAGGAGAAAGAAGAAGGAAAAGAAGAAGAAGTAGAAGGAGAAGAGGAGTAAGAAGAGGAAGTAAAAGAAAAAAAGGAGAAGAAGAAGACGACAACGGAGAAGGAGGAGGAAGGAGAAGGGGAGGAGGAAAAGGAGGTGGTAGTTGTTATTTACTAAGATGAGGAAAAATATAACCAGGAGACAGGAGAAAAATTTTGGAGGGAAGATACAGACTTTAGTTCAGAACTTTGTAAGGTTGAGATGCATATTAGACATCAAACTGCTAAGCTGAGAATGTGCATATGACATTTAGAGACTAAGTTGGGACGCTAATAGGACTTGGAAGAGCCTCAGGGTATGAATGATATTTCAGGCCTTGAGATGGGAAAAGGTCAAGGAAAGAGGAAGGAAGGTTCCCTTTTATACACTTTCAAGTCCTTGTCCCTCTTTTCTTCCACTTAGTAGGAAATCCTACCTGTGGTTAAATTCAATCATCCTGCTACAAGTCTAAGCCTGTACAGCTGAAGGTAATGAAAGGAAAAGCACATGACTCTTAATCAAGGATCACAAATAAGGATGTTTTGGAGTTTCCTGGAAGTCCTAATACATCCAGCTCTCAACTCACTCTTCCCTCCTGAAAAAGAAGTGTATTCTTGTACTCTCTCCTCTTAGTTCTAACATCCCTGTTCCTGACTCTTAGATATTGGCCTTATATTTTATTTTCCAAAGAAAACAGAAGCACCGGAAGAGACTGTTTCATCATCCCTTCATTAGACCTAGTTTCTGTCTTTATCTGTATTTCTAAACTCTGCTCACCCTCCTTTATCAATGGAATCCCTCAGCTTCCCTCCAAGGTTCATGCTTCCATCCCTACTGTATTGTAACCATCTTCCATCTTAGCAACAGCAACAAATTTTCAGGCTTCAGACTTTTCATAGCTCCTTTAGAATCATCCTTAGTTAATAAGAAAACTCCAAAAATATGTATCTAGACTCACTCTCCTGACTCCTTACCTCCAATTCTCTTTAAATTCACTCTATTCAGGCTTCTGTTTCTCACACTTCTCCAAACTCACACTTACAACTCCTCTTACCACCTTTTGACTGAGAAAGTCACTACTTTTTTATACTATTCCTTCTCTTGGATCCTGGGATACCCAACAAACTACCTTTGAAATCAGACAAATAAGTAAAATACTAAGCAATAAGTGCCATACTTTAGATTTGCTGGAAAAAGAGGTGGCAAATTCCAGAGGGGTACAAGGAGGAGGGATCACAAATAAGCTATTTTTTTTTCTGGACCTGGAAGAATGAGCATATTAATATGTTAACATAAATAACAACACATTTACTATCAAGTGACATCAAGTTTATCTTGTGGCTAAAACTCCATTTTAAAGAAAGAATCATGTTTTGTTTTATTTATTTATTTATTTATTTTGGAAGGAAGTGGTGATTTATTTGGCTGGGAGCGCATAGTTACCTAACAGCCAAGCTTATCTAACAAAGGAAACTTCTGCATTTATACAGGCTTACAACTCTAGACAGGGTATTGGGTTTACAGTTTTAGAAAGTACATGTGAGGGACTCGTGATAGATGAAGTAGCGTGGGGGTCTGAGCAAGATTGAATGGGAACAACAGAGGGTGTTTCTCCATATCGCCCCCACCCTTAAGGTCACCTGAGATCTTGGGGGGTGTGGGGGGGAGTAGGGGGGTTAATCTTTAACCTCCAGGCCACTGACCTCATGCCTGCTATGTCTCAGCTTTTACTTCCTCCTTCTTTGAGACAAGAGACAGGAAAGAGGGGTTTCTTTCCTCATTTCTCCCCTTTGAGACTCTCACTTACTTTCTAGTAATAGTAGGGATTCTTATTGTTAACTTCACTATTTGGGTCATTCTGTGAGTTTGATTGATAGTGATTTATATAATATACGTGCAATGAAATTTTCTGATGAACTACAGTGGTAACAAACCTTCTAATTATTTGGAGAAACAAGGGTAGCAAGCAGGGGAGTGGTAAGCAAGTACCTATTACCAATAGTACACCTATGATGAGGGTTTTAAATCCTCCCAAGGATGAGAACCAACCTCCAAATTATTTTTAAGAGACGAGTCTTCCAGGCTGGATTGCAGTGGCACAATCACAGCTCTCCGCAGCCTTGAACTCCTGAGTTTAAGTGATCCGCTTGCCTCAGCTCCCTAGTAGCTGGAATTATTGGCACACCACAAGCCCAGGTAATTTTTATTTTAATTTTTAATCTTTTTGTAGAGACCAGGTCTCAATTTGTTGTACAGGCTCATCTCAAACTCCTGGCTTAAAACCATCCTGATGCCTTGGGCTTCCAATATTCTATAAAAAATAAGCAAGCAAAAACAAAAACAAAAACAAAAAAAAACTGCAAGCCAAGTCATTTCTTATACAAAGGAAAGGGCATCTCAAAGGCGTATCAGCCAAGAGCCTCTGAGAATAATACGTTAGAGGATCAATCTAAGAAAGCAGAATAGACCTTAATCAAGAAATATCTGCTGACTCCAGGCCAAAAGAACCTGGTAACTTGTATCCTGCTGGATTTCAGAATTGCTATGGTCTAGTGACTATTTCCTTTTCATTCTTTCTTTAATGAATAACAGCGATTACTGCAATAATTGTTTCCCTGTATTGTATGCTGAATGTATGCAAAGCAAATAACTTTTATATTACTATTTTTAGAAACAGGATCTTTCTCGGTTACCCAGGCTGGAGTGCAGTGGTATGATCACAGCTCACTGCAGTCTTGACCCCCAGGCTAAAGTGGCCCTCCTACCCAGTGCAAACAATAATAATTATTATTATTGTTCACAGATCTCACCCAAGGAGACACTCCAAAGAGTTTTATTTCCAACCAGACCTGATTCAGACCATGCAGTCATAAACTTTGAAGTTTGGACTTTATGACAAAAATAGATGAGAATTTTTTTAGTCCTGAGATGAACATGAGCATATGTGACATGTGGGAGAAGTGTGTGTCTTTTGTGGACACAGAGGACACAGGAGTAGATGGCCATAAATTGCTCTTGCTTCAGCATGCGTATTCTTTCGCAGTGCAGCTTTTCTTATCCTCCCATCAAGTTAGAATTCTGCCCCTTTATTCCTTGAACTTTGGCTGACCTTGTGTCTTGCTTTGACTGCTACAATATGGCAGAAATGAACTTGAACAAGTTTTGAGCATAGACCTCAAGAGGCCTCACATAGAACATGCTCCGCAACGATACCATCATGAGAACAAACTTCTCTCTTGAGAATGAGAGATTTTGTATAAAGAAAAGTCCAGCTGCCTAAAATATCTCAGACGTCCTAGCTAATATCCCAGACATATAAATGAGTCTAGTCAGTACCCCATGAAGCAGAGAGCAGCCATCCTATCTAAGCTCAGTTCCAAATGCCAGCCTAGAACTGTGAGCAAATTAAAATTGCCACTTTAAGCCACTAGGTTTAGGGATTTTTTTTATACATCAATAGAAAACTGACACAAAGTCTTTTTATCTGATCAGGAAAATTTCTTGAAAGAAACCTTATTTTAAATCAGTTTCTTCACTTCACTTTTCTATTTTCTATTTGGAAAATTGTCCTTACTTGTATGGTTTTAAAAGCCACAATTAATAATATCCTGATATTAGAAAATACTTATCTCTGGTTACTTCATGTTGAAGAAACTGTTTTTTTCCTACTGTACATTGGAACTAATAATTGTAGAACCTATTACATAAGATTTATTTTGAGGATTCAATGCACTAATGCATAGAGCATACTTTAAGAGATGTCAAGTACATAAATGCATTAATTGTATTGTATATTATTTCTAATCATTATTAGTCTAACTAACTTCATCTTAGTATCTTTTATTTTACTGTTATGCATAACCAAACATAGTTTAACTAGTAACACAAGTTAATTTAATGCTAGAATTCTCAAGTATTATGATAAAGTGGCAGAGAATTTTTGGAAAAGGTGGATGTTTAAGAATCCTAAATTGGGAACCAGATACTCACTGGCCAGCCTACTTAGTTATTTCTTCCCTTATGTACATGCTGATGAAAAGGAAATCATTAATCTTGTCAATCTAGAGAGGACATCAGAGATTTCTAGTCTAAATTTATTTTATAAATAGGTAAATGATACCCATAGAGAATATATGATTTGTTTGAGAACACCTTGTAAATTACTATAGTCTTGGCACTGGAACACAAGTCCTAGCTCAGGTTCCTGTGCACTAGACCATACTGTCTTACTCCACTAAACTCCAACAGTGGACCTCATGATTGTCTGAAATGGCCACAAGGCTAAGACAATTCCAATGAAAATTCCAGTTTCCACTTGGAATGTAGAAATCTGGAAGGTACATCTTTCACACCTTTACAAAAACAGGAAGCTGGATATCTAAATTCACATGTTTTTGACAGCTTAGGTTACAGGGCATCCAATCAGCATAACATTTACGACTAAACAGATGCCAATGGGGAGAAAAAAAGACACTTGCTCACCTGAGACAGACACCATCAGGCATCAGTAAAAATAATTCAGTTACAATTCTTAATAAAATGGTAAAGACAAAATGTTGGCTAATGAATGAAGGTGGAACAGCTACGGTGCAGATACAAAGGGAACACCCAGCCACTTGCAGATTCTTCCTATGGACTTCACCAAGCACTCACAACAACACTGGTGAAGTAGGGGTGGCAAAGCTTAATTTCTACCCTCTGAGTATCTCTGGCTGGACCATAGATATAAAGTGACATAAGACATTTACAGTAGAAAAGCATACATATTTTTACATGTACACAGGCATTTCCACAAGAAATGAAGACGCAAGAAAGACGAAAGAAAGATGAGGGATTCCTGTCTGTTTGCTGATTCTGTTCCCACCAGTTGGGTGACCTACCTCAGACAAATACTTCTCCTTTCTGATCTCTGGGTCCTTCAAATAGAAATGAAAATGATATATATTAACTTCATAGTATTTTGTGATGATCAGAAGATATGGTGTCTATAAGGCCGTTAGCAAACTGCCTGGTGCAAAATTAGTGCTCAATAAAAAACAAATTCCATGCGGCAATATATTCTAAGGAAGGCACCACACAAATCCACTAGAAGTTGCTGAACACTTTAGCAAGTGAATTCTCTGGCTGTTACTTATAAGCGAAAGTACAATTCTGACAGAGAAGATAATTTTTAAAAGTTAGAAAATTATGAATGTCAGAGCCTAAATCTGAGATAAATTAAAAGTTTGAATTTGGGAATCCCAAGTATTTATGTTTCTGACTCTACTTTTCCCTCTCTGCACCTCTATTCTTTCATATATGAATAAGGAAAAACGATAGTACTATCTCACAGGTAGTTTTTGGAATAATGATTAATAATGTAAAATACAGAAAATGATATCTTACACAAATATTATTATACAATTTTGTATTTTATATATATTTATATAAACAATATTTCATAATGTGCAAATTATAAAATAAAATATTCTACTTTTATAAATATTTATTACAAAAACAGTTGTATAAATTAACTGCATAGATATTACTACATTAATTTTCTCCAACAGTGGAGAATAATTAAGAATTATAATAACGGCCAGTGCGGTGGCTCACACCTGTAATCTCAGCACTTTGGGAGGCTGAGGCTGGCAGATCACAAGGTCAGGAGTTTGAGACCAGCCTGGCCAACATAGTGAAACGCTGTCTCTATTAAAAACACAAAAAATTAACTGAGCGTGGTGGCATACACCTGTAATCCCAGCTACTTGGGAGGCTGAGGCAGGAGAGTCGCTTGAACCTGGGAGGCGGAGGTTGCAGCGAGCAGAGATCGCACCACTGCACTCCAGCCCAGGTGACAGTGTCAGACTCTGTCTAAATATATATATATATATATATATATAAAATAATAATGCTTTTCATTTACTTCTCTTTTACTCCCTTAAACCACATTTTGTCTTTGAACCCTCACAGTTTAATCCATGAGTGAATTAAGATAGTGGTGGAAAATAACATTCAAAGTATTTAAAATGATATCTTTTATTTTATGATGGATCAAATCAATTCTATTTTCTTCTTCTTTGTTTAAACCAAAGTAGCTCAATTACATGACCTTGAGCCTTTATTTAGAAAAGAGTGGCAAAACAAAGTTCTCACCAACAAAAATCTTGGCGTTCAAATGCCTGGAATGACTACACTGTTGGCCTTTTCCTTTTCAGATCCTCTGGCAACAGACGCAGCAGAAGAGCTCTCCAAACCCCTCTGTCCTGCTGCTCTTCCAGTTTGATTTGCCATTTCAAAGACTGCAAGAAAGCTAAGCATTCTAGGTTTGATACGTGGTTCAATTAACAAAACAGCATCCTCTGATACAGAACACAGAGAAATTCTTGGCCTGGAAGCGGGGTTTTCCCATCATGTAAGCATTCGAGCAGATGCCGCACAGCCACCCCACGAGAATGTGGGAAGCCTTGTGGCCTCCAGCAGGCTGAGCCATTTCTTCTGTGAAATGCTTCCTCCTTACTCCTGCCGCAGGTTTCTAATGGAGCTTTCATATTCCTATCTGATGCTGGGTCTCGATAGGTGGATTAAGGGTCTAGTAATGAGCAAGTAAATTAAAAGGGACCATCAGGGACTTTTGCTGAGACGTTTCAACCTGAATCTGAGAATTTAGAGTTGATGATTTGGGGCTGTTGAGTCAGGGTCCCCGTGGTTGTATCAGTTCCTCCACTTACGAGTTTGGGGTAACCAGAGAGGTCTGAACACTTCAATCTCTTTTTCTTCATTTGTAAAATGAAAGAGTAAGAAAGCAATACCTATCTCACAGCGTTGTCATGAGACTTGCATGAATTACCTCAAGTAAAAGACTTCCTATAGTTTTTGGTAGAGAGTAAACCCTCAATGAAAATTAGAGAGCATTCATACATGATTACTATTCATCAACTCCCATTGCTCATAGATTTGTAGGAAGTACATCTGGGTGGTGAGGAAGAGAGGTCCCTGCTCCTTCAAGTCTATTTCTAATTATTCATGAAACCAGATGCATTTCTTCCCTTTCAATAAATTTTCCTTTGTCACTGAAAAAAAAAAAAAATGGACTTCTATCAGTGTTCATAGAACTAAATGATTGGATGATGAACTTTGGATAACATCAGATAGGTAGTAACTATGGAATTCTACACTTCAGTGACTCTGTATCTAACTCAGATGGGCCCATGCAAGATGTCCTGTGGCCTGGCTTTTGCTGTTAAATACTGTGCTGCAGTAACTCACTCTCAGTTTATAAAGTAGTAGTCAGCTTTGGACATGTAAATTACTACAGCAGTAGCAGAAGACTCAGCCCTTACTTTCCATATGAAAATAATAATACTATGGAAAAAAGTATTAATACATGATAGAAAGACACACCCCCTCAAAATAAAAAGCAAAGCCATTATTTTTTTCTTACCCAGGAAAGCACATAAAAATCTCTATCTAGAATCCATTCTTTCTCAATCTTTAAATATTATTTTATATAGTATTAGTCTTTTATTTCATTTTGCTTATTTTTTTCTTTCTGGAGAATAGTAACAAAAAAATTATTTTGAGTCTATAAGGAATAGGAAAACTAGGCTTATTGATCCTGAAGCACAGTTTAACAAAGGACCTTTAGTTTATCTATCTGTAGCTATAGCTATCCATCTATCTGTCCATCTTTACAGACGGATAGATAGAGATATCAAGTGGAGTTCCTTGCTCCCAGATTAAATGATTAGGTGTGAATTAACGTAGATGTCATGTAGTGGAGATGGAAATGAAGTAACCTAGAGAACTTCAGGGGCTTCTTTGGGAGGGGATATTTTAGCTTAGGAATAGGTCAAACTTGTTGAAGAATCTGAATGTGGATGGAAAAGAAGGAAATAAAATGTACTCACTGAGAGCAAACTAATCTCAAGTTCTTGAAATCTCCAAATTCTACTGTGTTGGCATCTATGTTTAAATAATCATCAGTTTCAAATAAAATCATCTAGATTTTCTCAAATATCCATAAGCCTATAATACAATGAAAATAAGGAAGATTTGAATATATAAGATATAAGTACAAATTCTAATTCTACTACAACTATTGTGCGACCTTGGGTAAAGATCTTAACATCTGCAAGTTCAGGTTACTCATCTTTATAAGAGAACAATGTGCTTATTATGGTTTAATTATAATAGAAGTATTATAAAATAGAAGTAAGAAGAAAAATAAAAAAATAAGCCGTCAAGTACAAACACAAATAAAAACAACCACTATACTGACTTTTTACACTTACAGATCCACATTATTTATCTTTTTGTCCTCAATCCCTAGCATAACATTTCTACTTCCCTATAGGTAAAATCCAAACTTCTTAATACTATTTTTACAAGATTCATAATGACATAGGGCTTGTTTCTCTCTTACATTATCTCTTGCCACTTCCTTTTGATATTCTCTAGTATTAAATATTTTGCCATTGTGAGTTCTTGAATTGTTCTAGTATCTCAGGGTTTCTGCAGGTGTTCTTCTCTGTGTCAGGAACCCTCTCACCTGTTCTTTTCACTGTGTTCTACTTAACCTTCAGACTCATTCTCTATGCCGTTTCTTTCGGGGTCCTTCTGTGATATTCCACAGACCGACTTGATGCTTCTCGTATGTTTATGTGACACCTTGTCTGTACTTGCTAATACAGCACTTAGCAGAGGGTATTATGATTACTTATTTCCCATTAATTTACAAACTCTTTGGGAAAGAAGACTCTGTCTTATTTACCTTTTCATTCTCAGAGGATAGCAAACAGTCACCCAGTAAGTGATTAGATATTTATAGAATTAATTCTAATATGTTGTAATTAAAAAGATAAAAAATGGAAGAATTTCTTATTTTATCTCATGGAGATCAGGTATTATTTAGGAACCAGTTCTTGAAAAGAATAAGTGATTGGAAGATATTTAATCTTCTTAAAAGATTGAATGTGAAGAGAGATAGATATTTTAAAATATGATTTCTTGCCAAATTTATGAAGACATTTGTAATATGATATTAAATTTAAAGTTTACACTGAAAGGCAAAAATACAGCACATATCAGATACCTCTGAGAGTGTAAGACAGTTCCTTCTGGATAAATCTTCAAAGCCACTCTTTAAGAACTGGTTGCAGGTTTCTTTGATCTCCTTTTTCTCATTTAGAGTATAGAAAAGGCACAAAAGGAATTTGTGAGCAAGGTTCCTTTGCAGGGAATGGACTGCTAAGTCTCTTGCTGAGTTTCTTTTTCTCTGTCTGTCTCTCTCTCTCTCTCACACACACACAGACAGACACACACACACACACACAGACACACCCCTAAAACCAAGAAGGCATGTGAGCTCAACTTCCTTTAGTTTCAACCCCTCAAACCTAAAGTTGAGGGGCTTCAGTAGGACCACTCATAGAATGTAATATGTGTAACCTCGAGTTGGAAAGGTCTGATTCACATGTGGGAAATCTAGAAGGCAAGAGAGATGGCGTGACGGGCTGTTTAGTGAAGAAGTGAGTTGGGATGATTGTCCTACACTCCCAGAGTTTGTCAAGGCAAATGATGCTGTTATTTCCCACGGACCTATGTGGACCACACAGCAAGCAAAGAGAGCCAGTGTCCAATGTGTGAGTGTTTCCCATGGACCAGATGTGGGCCATGCGACAAAGAGAGCCGGTATCCAGACCTGTGTTGTCTTCAAAAGGACTGCGTAGAGGACAAGAGGGCACCAGTAGAGAAAAGTCTGTATGAACGGGACTTCCAAAGGTAGTCAGCATCCAGAGCAAAACACATTGTCCTCACCCAAAGGCTCAGGAAGGGACCGAACAACTCACAGCAGTGTCGCTGCTCACTGTCTGCCAGGCCCAAAGTGCACAAAGTCATTTTATGAGATTGCCAAGCCAGCAAAAGTATCTGGTACTTTTGCTCTTCTTGCCCCCAGACCCAAACCCTCACTTCAGGATGACATAGGAGAGAAGACAGAAAAAGTAAAAGGCCAACTACTACTATATTTGCCTCTCTAAAGACAAGTGCTCTGTATGTGCCTCAAAAGCCAACAGGAACATATTTTATAAAGCAATATGAAGACAATGGCCTTCCAGAAAGAGAATAGCTGTTGTAAAATATGGAAAAGGGATTTATAGAAAAAATATAACTCACAAAAATAAAACTGACTGATTGATTGATATTTATAGTTTTTAGAGTCTGGTCTCACTATGTTCAGGCTGGAGTGCAGTGAGTATACACAGGGCGATCATCACACTCTCTGGCCTCAAACTCCTGGCCTCAAGCAATCCTCTTGCCTCAGCCTTCTTAGTAGCTGGGACTACATACACGTGCCACGACACCTGGCCTACAACTAACTTTAAAATATTTAATTTTTTTTTTTTTTTTTGTAATTTAACTGTTTTAAACCAAGTTACAGCCTAAAGACGGTGAGGAAGTCTTCTGTCATAATTTCAGTTTGTATAAATATCTCAGAACATAGATATGGAACATTAAGCTTCATTGCACCTCTGCCGCAATAATCATAAGGGAAATGGTGTGAGCACCATATGGCAATCCTAGATTATCTCCCCATCCCAAAGGGAGTTAGAGAATCGAAATGCTAGTCAGCAGCAACACAATAAAGTACTCAAATTAAATCATTTTTGTTTCACTTATCAGTGAATTGAATATTATTTCTTTCTTGCAGTACATAAAAGGGCAAATAAAAAGCCTCCCCCCGCAAAAAAAATAAATCCCCTTAAGATATTCTAGATGGAGGGAAAATATAAACAGGAGGTTGGTGACCAAGGAAGAGTAGCTCTCGTGAAAGTAGAAGAATAGGAGTTGGTGAAGGAAGCCAGGCGTAATGGCCTACGCCTGTAATCCCAGCAACTCAGGAGGCTGAGGGAGCAGGATCACTTGAGGCTGGGAGTTTGAGACAAGCTTGGGCAACACGGTGAAATCCTGTCTCTTAAAGAAGATAAAAATAAGAAAAACAAATTGATGAGGGAAAAATATGGCCAGAATTGGGGCAAACTAGACATGCACTATCATGTCACGAAATATTGCAACTGGAAAGGAACCAATCACTTTATTTTACAGATAAAGAAATTAGAGCCCAGGTAAATTAATTTACTCATGATCAAATAGTAGGTGGCAACACTGGGCCTCAAATCTAGGTCTCTGGACTGTAAATACTGAAGCCATTCCTTTGAGCTTGACTCCCAAGCAATCATCAGCATGGTGTGCTTAGAGAACATCAGCATTGTTCTTAAAGAAGAATAAACCATGGGGGAAGCATCCAAAAGGCCCTGGGAGGAGAAAGATCAACACTCATGAATAAATAGAAACAATATGTTTCCACTGAGAAGGATCTCATGTCTTGAGGTCTTAAATTTCAGGAGTATAGGACTAAGGAAAGAAGCAATAACGGAATATAATCCCTTCACACATGGTTCGAGAAGGCTTTAAGAGGGCATGTGGGATTTGAGGTTGAGAGAAAGCCTATCAAAAGCTCTGAGCTACATTGAAAGAGGAAATGTTCTAAATATAAATAACTGCTGCAATTTCTGGGGTTTTCTTCCCATACAGAACCTAGGGCCTGTGGTTTATTAGCTTAATTTTCGTGGTGAGAATGAAAAAAAATTACCATTTCTTCTTCCTCGGGAGGTGTTTGCTGTATGGGGAAAGACATCCTAATCCCTTCTTCACTCGCTTTGCGTGGCTCTCCATTCCTATTCATTTTACTTCAAGAGATCATTAAGCCCAGCTGTGCTCAGCAGTGATAATGGAAATAGATGGAGAGAGATTTGATGGATATGACAACAGAGCAAGGCTTCACACCCAGGATTTTATGCTGAAGAGTTAGGAGGTAAAAGACCTCCTGACTGAGGCAAAGTGATTTCAAGAGGCACTCTCCTCTCTGGGAGGGCTTCAGAGCGGCCTCATCCTCCCACCCTGGTTTTGTCTTACAGAGACTAACACAGGAATTCTCTCTGACAGTGGCATGTCACTTGTATGAGTAGCTGTGCCTGAGATTTTAAAAGCCTCTTTCTATATAATCTTTGGGGAAAAAAAAAAACACACACACACACACCCAATCTGAAAGCTAGGACTGGTCCTGTTAATACTGTAGAAACATCAACTGAGAGAAAAGATAAATCGAACACAGTAGAAACATGCAAGTGAAATGGCTTGATTGTTTACTGTGGCAGACTTCTGCTGCTCTGCTTAAAGTGGCTGGCATAGCATTGGGAAAGAGTTTAAACCATCAAGAAATGTGGGGAGTCACCTATGGAATCTCAGCCTGATGCAAATTATATCAGCACTTCTCAGTGAGAAAATGTCACTCTTGGATGGAAGAAATTGCAATGTAATCAATAAAATATTCCACTCAACTAGGTGATGTGGAGTTAGGTTCCTAATATCTCAAGGCTGCAGGTGAAATGTCACAACCTAGATTTAAAAGAGATCAAGTAAGAGACAAAAGTGTGGCTTATGTGGGTGCTTCTGTGTACATGTGCATGGAAAAGGAAATACAAATATACCTTACATTTAAGCAGTTAAGAATCATCATTAAATAAGCACCTTCCATGTGTCTATAATTGATTGTCCCAGGTGTCAAATACAAGTTATAAGCAAAGATCTCCAGCTTTTGAGACATGACCAGGACCCAATTTCTGTGAAGCCCCAAATAGCACTAGAAACCCAGTGTAATCTATCATTACTAACTAAACTGGTTTGACTTAGCAGGTGAAATCTATTTGCCTTCCTGATCTTAATCATGTTCGTATATTATAGGCAATAATCTTGAACTTTATTTCGAGGCAGAAAGGACATGAAATTATTTTAGGTGATGCCTAATGACAGTATAAGCACTGGACTGAGACCTGAGTGGTTTAAGTCCTACTTCTGCCTATAAAATCTAGGATGAATCAGGGTCTCTTTAGTTATCTCTAAATGAGAACTTACTGATGCTTGTTCTAGCTACTTCGTGGTATTTTTAGGAAGGTTCTGGAAGCAATATGCCAGCCAGATTGCATGGGAGGCTGGGGATCTTGCTAGGGTACTCCAGAAGTGAAAGGGCATGTGGTGACAAGGGCCTGGTTCAGGGCCAGAAAATGTGAACAGAAAAGAACATTATAGTCAAGTGATACCTTTTTTAAAAACTTTCACTTTTAATTATGAAACAATTAAAAGATATGGAAAAGAATAATACTGTACTGTCCACCTGATAAGAAAGAAGATTTGAAGTGTTCTTACTACACACACCTCACCTCAACTCACACACACGGCAGCTGTGGATGGTAGTGTATGTGGTCATTAACTTATTGTGGCAATCATTACACAGTGTGTAGGCATAGGGGACCATCA
>PVKP010008226.1:0-73549 GCA_004027715.1 Plecturocebus donacophilus | reverse complement strand
CTCTTTCTCTTCCTCTTTCTTTCTCTCTTTCATTCTTTTTTTTCTTTCTTTTGCTGTTTCTTTCTCCTTTTCTCTTTTTCTAAAATCTCTTCCTCTTTCTTTCTCTTTCATTCTTTTTTCTTTCTTTTGCTGTTTCTTTCTTTCTCCTTTTCTCTCTTTTTCTAAAATCTCTTCCTCTTTCTTTTTCTTTTTTTTCTTTATTTTGCTGTTTCTTTCTTTCTCCTTTTCTCTCTTTTTAAAAAAAAAAAAACAGGTGAGCTGAGAAGATGTGAGGCCAGGCTCAAGAGGTGTCCGATACAATCAAGAAAAAGAAAAAAAGAAAAAAAGAGGGGGAGGTGTTCACTTTGTCACCCAGGGTGGAATACAATGGCGTGATCAGGCTCGTTGTAACCTCAAACTCTTGGGCTCATGGCATCCTCCGGCCTCAGCCTCCCAAGTAACCAGGATTACAGGCACAAACCACCATGCCTGGCTAATTGTTTTTAAAAAATGGTAGACATGGGGTCTCGGCTGTGGTTGCCCAGCCTGATCTTGAACTCCTGACCTCGAGAGATCCTCCTCCCTCAGACTTCCAAAGTGTTGGGATTACAAGCATGAGCCACCATGCCTGGCCCAACAAACTACGCTTTGTACCTCAGATTCCTGCCTAACAGTATGTCCAAGCTATTACAGAGCCTTCAGTGATAGCTTAACACAGAGATGTAGCAGGTAAACTAGAGTGTGCACTGCTGCGACCGGTGCCCGAGCTATAACTTATATTCATCCTGCCCCTCCCCGACCACCCCAGCTGTCCCTTTTCCTCCGCTGGCACTTCAGCGGGTCTAGGTTGCCTGCCTGGTGTGGGGCTTCGGAACTTCATCTCCGAGGGATGCTTGCTGAGCCATAAAAAGGATATCCCTGGGTTCCAGATGTACTTCCATTGTGTAGCAGAGACTCTAGCTCTTCATGGTAGCGAGCCCACCTCTACCAATACTCTAGCTTCTTTCCTTGCCTACTGCTCCACTGGCACAAGGATCCCAAAATGAGATATGGTTATAAAGCTTCATTTTCGGTGGAGCCCTGTGTCTCCTGTTGGGATACATGGACACTTTCCTTCCTCTCCATCCCTCAGTAAACAGCCAGCCAGGGCAGGAAAATATCAGTCACTTCTCTTTGCAGAAAAATATTTCCCTTATGTCTAAGACTGACGTTCTTTGGCTGCTCATATTTAACTTGACAGTAAGGGAGCCCCACCACATTGATGAGAGGAGAAACTGTAGTGTTCTCTACTGCTACTGGTTCCCTTTTAGGGTCTCCTTCGTTCCTCAAGGACTCACTGCTTTCTCTTTATAGGCCTGAGGTAGGTGGGGAATCTGGATCATCTCAGCCACCCCTCAGCAAACCCTAAGATGGGTCCAGTGCCTCTCTTTAGAATGACGCAGTATTTGTCATCTACTGTTTTTAGTTTTGAGGCTTCAGCAGAAATTCTGAGATGACCAGAAATGTCCAGTTTAAAATGAAAATGTGTCCAACCTCACTGTAGTCATAGCAATGAATAAGCAATAAAGAAACGTCATTGTTGACCCATATGGTTGGCGGAAATTAATAAGAGCAACAGCAACCAGTGATAGGCAGGACCTGGAGCAACTCTGCAAAAGGCTAATAAGATGGAGTTATAATTTTTTTCTTTACTCTTTTTCATACAGGGAAAAAAGACTTTCATACCTGCAAAATACCAATTTTACTTCATTTTTAAAAGGTAATATGCAATATGTTAAAGTTTTTATTTTAAAACCTAGATTACCTTAAACCTCTAAGTTAAACCGTACAAATCATCTTGCACTAGCAGATTTTTCAGTAAAAACAATTTTAAAATCATTAATACTGACTCTTTGGTCAGTGTTCAACTAACTTAAGTTTAATGTATTAAATCCTTCTTAAACATTGACTTCACTTCTTTAAAAAAGATCATAATTTCTTAGACAGTTACCACTACAATCACAAATTTAATATATCAGCTTTTTCCAGACAAACGAAACCCCTGTTGTGGCAGACTTAACAAGCAAAATTATTCTCAGAAATTATGCTACTTTGTAAATTAATAAATCAATCTTGTAAGGTGGTAAATCAGATTATCTTACCCATTTCAAACTTTATGAAAACAAGAAAGCAAAGCACACACAAAGCAGAACAATAAATTTTTAATAATTTCAAGACTTAACTACAAATCCCATATAGTACAGCCCACTCAACAGAAATCCACATCCACTTTTTTATTATCTCTATACTTATTTGTTGTATACCTGTCCAGGGTTATAAATCACTCCCCTAACCGAGGGAAGATTATCACCATCTCCACAGAATGATCCAGTCTAAGATGCAGGTTAAAAAGATGTCTAATTTTCCTCCTGGTGTGAGAGGTGTCTGCGCCCTGGCTTTCTATTACTGGCCGGCCTGTGTCATCCGCCACTTTTCATACAATGCCGTGTTAGCACACGTGAGGTGACGCACCCAGATGGGATGATCATATAAGCTAAGGAGGCCTCATTCATAGCCATGGGCTGGCAAGTTTACACATCCTCAATTCATAGTTAGAGTCTAACCTCACTTGTGCACCAAAGACTTAAGGGAAAATGCCATGCCAGCACACCCTGGTGGAGTGCTTCTTCCCATTTAGATGAACAAGCTCCCATGACAGGCTTTTTTCTAAAATTTGACTCTTGGTTCAGAAACAAATCCTTTTATGCTCAGCCAAGGAAGACTGGGATAGTGTAACGTTTTCATAAATGAATCTTTTAGGAACAAAGCTCTTTCATTTCAGTTAGGCCATGGTTGAAACTCACGCATAAACACATACACGTCTTAAATTATGTTGGCACATCATGTAGGTTAGCAGCAAATTCTTCACTTCTTACTCCCCTGTTCATCCTGGGTGGAGTCACTGACTCCTGGCTCCATTTCTTCCTTGTTCCTCCACCTTCCTGCCTGCCATATGGGAGGCTGAGAATATGTCTTCTTTACATGGACCCAATACCTGACCACCAGGGATGAGCCTGCACAGGCCCAATTAACATGATCCTGCTGCGGTCTCACTGGCCTGTTCTCATGACTAGGCTTCAGTCTCCACTGTCTACAGTACACTCCCCTATAACCGAAGCCCTCCCTATTGTGCTCTGAATGTGTCCCCCAAATTTCATGTGTTGCAAACTCAGTCCCCAATGTAGCATATTGGGAGGTAGGAACTTTGAGAGATGACTGGGTCATAAGGGCTCTGCTCTCATGAATGGATGAGTCTATTCATGGATTAATGGATTAAAGAGTTAATGGATTAATGAATTATCATGGGAGTGGGACTGGTGGCTTTATAAGACGTAGAAGAGCAATCTCTTGCCATGTGATACTCTGCACTGCCTCTAGACTTTAAAGAGTCCCTTTATGAGATGCCAGGTCATGCCCTTGGACTTCCCAGCCTCCAGAATTGTAAGAAACAAATTCCTTTTCTTTATAAATTACCCAGGTCCAAGTGTTCTAAGCAACAAAAAATGGACTGAGAAACTCAAGTAACCCCCAAGCTCCTTGACTGGGACCTTCCCCTCCTGTATCAGTGTTTCTTCAAAGGTGGCCAATGATCACTTAGAGCAGAATCACTTGAGGGGCTTGTAAAATGCAGAATCCCAGGCCACATCTCAGATACATGGAATCTCTGGGGATGGACGTAGCAATTTTCAAATGTAAAAGACGATAATTATCCAAACCAGAGTGTGAGAACCATGACGTCTATCATTCTTACCTACGTCTTCCCTTGGACCAATGGAGGTAGCATCCTGTTCCCTGCTGTGAGTAGCCTGGAGTTAGGATTCCATTGACCTTCTGATTATGGGCATCTCGTCTCACCTGTGTTACTCACATTGAGCCACACTGTGTGTAATTCTCAACTATTTTTACCTGAATCCCAATATGCCTTGTATTCATGGCTTGGTTTATATTCTTGCTTCATTTGTCTTGACTGCTATTGCTTTTTATTTATGATCATTTGTTTCGTAAGTCTCCCCTTTCAAAAACTTGAAATGCTGATGACACTCTTTAATTTCTCTCTTGGTTAAGTTTCCACCTCATTAGAACACTGTGTTAATCAAGGTTCTTCAGAGAAACAGAACCAATAGGATATTTATAGATATATAACAGGAAATTTATTATGAGAATTGGCTCCCACACTTATAGAGGCCAAGAAGCCCCACAATATGCCATCTGCATGCTGGCATCCCAGGAGAGCAGTGGTGGGATTCTGTCTAAGTCAGAAAGCCTGAGGACCAGGGGAGCCCACAGTGCAGCTACCAGCCTGAAGCTGAAGGCCAAGAATCAGAGGTGGGCAGGCAGAGGGGGAGCCAGAGTCTGAAGGCTCCAGAACCAGGAGCTCCAATGTCTAAGGGCAGAAGAAGACAATGTCTTCACTTGAGAAGAGAGAGTTCACCCTTTCTCCACCTTTTTGCTCTGTTTGGGCCCTAAACAGCTTGGATAATGTCCACTCACACTGGTGAAGGTAGATCTTCTTTACTTAGCCTGCTGATTTAAATTTCAAATTTGTTCCTGAAACACCCTCATAGACATACCCAGAAACAATATCTCACCAGCTACCTAGGTATTTCTTAGCTCAGTTAGGTTGACACACAGAAGTAATCACCATGGCCTGGCATGGTGGCTCATGCCTGGAATCCAGGAGACAGGAGGATCACTTGAGCCCAGGAATTTAAGACCAGCCTGGGCAACATAGTGAGACCTCGTCTCTGAAAAAAAAAAAAAAATACAAAAATTAGCCAGGCGTGGTGGTGTGTACCTGTGGTCCCAGCTACTCGGGAGGTTGAGGTGGGAGGATTGCTTGAGCCCAGGAGGTCAAGGCTGCAGTGGGCTATGATTGTGCCACTGCACTCAAGCCTGGGTGGCTGACAGAGCAAGACCCTATCTCAATGAAAAAAAAAAAGCAATCATCATGGACGCACTCTGAGGGGACTCCAATCACAGACTGGTGGGTTTATAGGCAAAGAACCACTTTCTTTAGTTAGCCATAGAACTGACAGCTTGTACTGAATTGTGCACTTGAAGGTGTGATGGGCTCTCAGGTGGGGAGACTCCCTTCAGGAAAGGCAATGAATTCTCTTAGGAAGATGGAGCTTTTGGGTTTGAGCTACAAAACGAACAGGCTCCAGAGTTGCCGGGACAGCCAGGCCCCTACAGAGCCAGGCTGGGATGCTGACTCTCAGAGCATCCCTGGGCAGCTCGATAAAGCCCACCTTTCCCCCCTCCCCACTGAAGAGCATGTCCCACATCCTTCCAGTCGTGCACACACTCCTCCTCTTTAGCGCTTGCCTTCGTGAGTTCTAACTCTCGGGATCTTCCCCGGCTTCCTCGGGTGGGTGCCTGAGAGATGAACCCACACAAGTAACTGCTAGTTTGATGTGCTCCTTCTTCTAAGTGTATCTAATCTTCACAAGATATCCACAGAGCCATCGTGTGCCAGACCTTAGGTTGTCTTGTCCAACGCCTTCTCTGTGGACAGGAAAATGAACTCCAAGTAGGAGCACCGCCTGCAAAAGGACATACTAGGAAGGGGTGGAGCCTGATGTAAACAGCCAGAGCCTATTTAGAGCCTGGCTCTTCATTTCTAGAATCTTCTCTACCCCTCCTAAAACCATACCTAAATGGGAAAAAGAATGAACGGACTCCCAAATACTGCCCTGCTTCACTGTGTCCATTTTTTTTTCCAGACCTCTCCCCTGCATGCCACACTCACATATCCATCCGTCTACCTGACTGTTCCATTGGGTATCAAATCTCACATGTCTAAAACTAACCCGAATCTCCCCTCCTCTCCAGACTTGCTCCTCCCATAGTCTTCCTTGTTTTAGTAAATGGCAAGTCTATCCTTCCAGCCTCTCAAGCCAGCTTAGTCATCCTTGTCTTTCTCTCACACACGGTTTTCTAGCCATCAGCATATCCTTCAGCATATCCGTCATGGCAGAGGCCACAGCCTTCCTTTCCTTATATTGCAATCGCTTCCTACATGGCTTTCAACAGCTCCCTGCTCCCTGCAGTCAATACCTCACATAGCACCTGGGGTGGAGGGAGGACGAGATCTCTCCCCTGTCCTAACACTTCTATGGCTCCCACGTCAGGCAAACGCTGGGGTTCTTACCATGGCCTACAAGTCCTACAAGACACATGGCATCCGCTGGGGCCTCCTCCCACCCTCAGCCTCTACCACATCTCCTACCACTCCCCACGCCCTCACTCTGCTCCACGGCCCTGGCCTTTGTGCTGTTCTTCAAACTTGCCAGGAAGGTACAGACTCAAGACCTTTGTGTGACTCTTCCCTCTTCTGCCAACTCTTTTCCCAGATGTCCAGGGCTCACCCCCTTACTTCCTTCAGGCCCTGCTCCAACCTCACCTAGTAGAAGAAGTCTTCTGGAAGGCCCCATAGAAGATTGTAACAGTGGCCCTTCTTCCCCTCACTCCCTTTCCCTTTGTTTATTGTTCTCCAAAGCATTCACCATCTGACACATTTTATATTTGTTTGTTTACTTATTCATTTTCTTTCACTCTGCTCTAGAACATGAACTCCATGATGGTAGGGAATTTACTTTACTCACTGCTGAACACTTCCCAGCATGTAGAGCAGCACCTGGCACTTACTAGATGCTCAATAAACATTTAGTGAACGAACAAAGGAGTGATTCTGTGGCAGACACTGTGGGAAGCATTTTATGTTTATCATTTCATTTCACCCTCACGACAAACTTGTAAGATGAACATCACGGTTTTCTGATGAGGAAATGAATAATCAGAAGGATTCAAAACTACAAACAAAAGCTTCACAGTGTTCACTGCTGATAAGCAGTAGAGTCAGGATTGAACTCTGTTCTGATCAACTATCCTTTTTTAAAAAATAGAAGAAGACATTGCAGGAATTATTCTATTATTTATTCCAATTTAAAGCCAAACCAACAGAATCAAACATATTATTCTTCCTAAAAACATTTGTACTTTTTAAATTTTTCTTTTGTTTTGTTTTTGAGACAGAGTCTCACTCTGTTATCCAGGCTGCAATGCACTGGCATGGTCACAGCTCACTGCAACCTCAATGTCCTGGGCTCAAGTGATCCTCCCACCTCAGCCTCCCAAGTACCTGGGACTACATGCATGCACCACTACACCAAGCTAATTTTTATTTTTTGTAGAGACGAGATCTCATTATGTTACCTAGGCTGGTCCTGAGACATAGAGAACAAACAGAGTGAGACCTGTGATTGCCCAGGTATACTCCTTTGGGAGAGTTCGCAGCACTGGTTCAGGGAAAGCAAACCCAGGAAAATCCTAGAATACTATTTGATGAGAAGACGGAGTTGACAGTTTCGGGAAAATAAGGAAGCTGGAGTTTCAGTAGAGAGTACCAGAAAATCAACAACTGCAGAGGGAGAACACTGAGACCTCCCGAGGGTCCCTCTCAAGTATTCTACAGGGTACTGATCAGTGCATGGGTGTAAGGAAACAATCTGAGACTGAGGAGAGAACTACCCAAAAGGATTGGAGGAAACAGTACTTGGCGTTCACAGTGACTAGAAATAGTGCCTATTCCTATCAGCCAGGCTGGAAAACCTTACAGTTCAGGGGACATTGGGTAGAGCCCTCGAGAAGATCTTCCTTGGTGTTTAGAAATAATAAGCCCTAGACTAAATAGGACTCAGGTCCTACCTATCATATCTTAAAAGCAATACCAAAAAGGATCTAACTGTTTCTAAATAACTTAACTGCACTCCTGAACAAAGCTCAAGAGTGTTTATAGAAATACAAAAAATATCCAGCACACAAGGTAAAATTAACAATGTCTAGCATCCAGTAAAAAATTACCAAACATGAAAAGCCAGAAAATATTAACTAAAATGAGTGAGTAAATAAATAATCTGAAAATGACACAGAATAATTAGTGATGTTAAATTTAGCAGACAAAGGCATTAAAATAGTTATTTCAACAAATTAAGTAAAAACATGGATGATATAAAAGAGACAAAAATAAAACTTACTTTAAGGATAAAAATTACAATGTCTGAAGTTTTTAAAAAACATTCAATGAGATTGACAACTGACTAGATATTGCAGAAAATGCATTTTCAGATTTTTTTTAAGTCTAAAAATATATTTACTTTACCTTCATTTTTGAAAGATATTTTCAATGGATATAAAAAAATATTGTATAGAATGCTAAACTGAAATTTTTTCTTTCAGTACTTTAAAGATGTTACTCCATTGTCTTCCTGCTGGCATTGTTTCTGGTGATGAATTTGCTGTTATTCTTCTCTTAGTTCTTCTATATGTAATGCCTCCATTCCCCGTGCCCCTCATCCTCCAGATGTTCTCATTTGTTACCGGCTTTGGGCAATCTGATTTTACGGACATGAGCGTCATTTTCTTCATGTTTCATTGAGTTTCTTGAATCTGAGAGTTTATCATTTTCATGATATTTGGAAAGTTGGGAGCCATTATTTCTTCATATATTTTTCCTATTCCCCTCCTGGCCCCTAGTACATGTATATTGTATCCATGACTTACTGATACTCTGTTTGCTTTTTAATTTTTTCTCTTTGTGTCTCATTTTGGATAGTTTCTATTGCTATGTCTGCAAGTTTACTAATTTTTTTTCCTGCAATGTCTTACCTTTGGTTAATCCTATCTAGTGTAATTTTTATTTCAGAAAATATAATTTTCATCTCTAGAAGCTCAACTTGGATTTTTTTTTGCAATCCCCTTTAGTACTCACAGCCTATGGGTAAGGAGCCAAGGCAGTGGTTCAAGGCTGAAGTTTACACTGGCATGGGCACTCTATGAGGCCCACAGAGAAGCACCCCCCCATGAACCCATTACCATGCTACCCAATATCATGCTCTTGGGTTTGTTTTACATCTTTCATTTCTCTGCTTATCATGTTTAACCTTTCCCTTAGGTTTCTGAACATATGAAATACAATTTAGGATGATCATCTTGATGTTTTTTTCTACTTCTATCATCTATGTCAGTTTTGTGTGTTTCAATTGATATATTGTCCTTGTTATGGTCACATTCTCCTATATACTTCTTTATATGTTTGATTATTTTTACAGGATCTTAGTCATTGTACATTTACTTTATTGGGTGATAGATACTTGTGAATTTCATAAATATTCTTGAACTTTGTCATACAAAGCTATTAGCAAGAGTTTGACACTTTCAGGTCTTGCTTCTAAGCTTTGTTTCGCATAACCTGAGCACTGTTTCAACTAGAGGGCTTTTTGTTCCACTACTGAGGCAATACCTTTCTGATTACACTACCCAGTGCTCTATAGACTGAGGTTTTCCAGGCTGACTGGTCATAACAGGCACTATTTACATTCCTGTGTGAGTTCTAGGTACTGTTCCTTCTTATCTGTTCAGAGGATTATCTCCTCACACACCTGCACTCAGCAGGACCCAGCTGAATGCTCGAGGGGATTTGCTGTGGATTTCTAGGGTTTTCTTTCCCTGTAGCCCTCTCATCTCTATTACTCTGTCTTGCAAATTCTAGTCTCCTTGGCCTCCTTCCTCCGTCTTCAAGGCAAGGAGATCAATAGTCTCTGCTTGGGTTTCCTCTCCCCATGCAACCTGAAAATTCTCTCTAAACAGCAAGCTGTGACAAATGTAGGGAATACCTAATTTGCTTTCTGTCTCTCAGGAGTTATGGTCTTTTGTTGTCTGATGTCCAATTTCTTGAACCCTGTTGTTTCCTATATTTTGTCCTAATTCATAGTTATTTGAGGTGGGAAAATAAATCTGGCCCTGTTAATCTATCTTGGCTCTCATGTTTAAAAAAAAAAATTTAAACCAAGTATACATATTTGAAGACTATATTGTTAAACTTAAAAATATTAAGATCAGAACTTAAAGTTATTTGTAATCAAAATGAAGAACTTTGTTATACTCTGTAATTTATAATTTATTTGTCTTGCATATTTTCACCTGGGAGATCAGGAAACAAATAATACTGCAGAGGAATTTTTTTTAAGAAAGGGATAGGCAGAAAAGTGGTGGTGAGCAGTGGACAGTGATCATTTATCAGGGAAAGAAAGGGGAATACAGAAACAACAAAAAGAAATCTGCCAGGCGTGGTGACTGACGCTTCTAATTCCAGCACTTTGGAAGGACGAGGAGGGTGGATCACCTGAGGTCAGGAGTTTGAGACCAGCCAAGACCCCATCTCTACTAAAACTATAAAAAATTAGCTGGGCATACAAAAAATTAGCAGGCACCTATAATGCCAGCTACTCCAGAGGCTGAGGCAGGAGAATCGCTGGAACCTGGGAGGTAAAGGTTGCAGTGAGACAAGATCATGCCACTGCACTCCAGCCTCAGCAACAAGAACAAAACTCCATCAAGAAAGAAAAAAGAAATCTGATGGGCATAGTGGCACATATCTATAGTCCTACCTACTTGGGAGGCTGGTGGGGAGAAGTTTGAATCAACCTGGGCAACATAGCAAGACCCCATCTCTTTCAAAGAAAAATGAAAGAAAGAAAGAAAGAAAGAAAGAAAGAAAGAAAGAAAGAAAGAAAGAAAGAAAGAAAAGGAAAAGAAAAGAGATTTGTCTTAGTTATGTACAATTAGTGTGGTAGGAAAGTCCTGAGCTGGGAACCAGAAGACCTGAGTTTAGCCTGTCTTATGACGTTGGTAAAGTTATTTAACCTACTTGATTTTAGAAAACACCATTAAATAAGTAATAGATAAAAAATGGCAATGCCTGACAGATTGTAAAAACACAATAAATATTAATTGGTTGTGTCTGTCATTTATATAGTTTACAAATCAGCAAAGATAGAATCCAAACCTTTTTTTAAATGTAGGTTTTATGTGGCCGGGCACAGTGGCTCATGCCAGCAATCCAACACTTTGGGAGGCAAAGACTGGCAGATCACCTGAGGTCAAGAATTCAAAACCAACCTGGCCAACTTGCTGAAACCCCTTGTCTATTAAAAATACAAAAATTAGCTGGGTGTGGTGGTGCATGCCTGCAATCCCATCTACTTGGAAGGCTGAGGACAGGAGAATTGCTTAAACCTGAGAGGCAGAGATTGCAGTAAGCTGAGATCACACCACTGCACTCCAGTCTGGGCAACAGAGTGAAACTCTAACCAAAAAAAAAAAAAAAAAAAAAAAAATTGTAGGTTTTATTTTGGGGTATGGTGAGGCCAACAGATGAGACAGTTGCCATTGAAAAGATAGTTGGTTCCTCATAGTTACTAAGGGGAAAGGTTACTCATCGTTACTAAGGGGAGAAGGCATGCTGTGCAAGGCCACACAGGGATGCACCAGAGTTGGCCAGAGGCAGACAAGAGCAGGCAGAAAACACGAGCAAGAGCTTTTATTGTGATTCCTATGGGAAGAATCAGGCCAAGCAGGCTTAACAATGACTAGTTTAAATAACGTCAGCAGAGTTTGGAGTGTAAGGACTATCTCTATTTGTCTGGTATCTGACCCTGGAGTGATTTGGACAGGAGGGTAGTGGCCCAGTATCTGAGCCCTGCAAGAGCCCAGTAAAGGAGGTGGTTGGGTTACTGGGTCTGGACTGATTCATTTGCACATCAAAAGGATGCTTATGGGTGAGCCTTTACTATCACTAGGAACTAGCTAGCCCTGGGGAGCAAGCCTCCAGATGTCAAAGCATCAGAAATACAGAAAATAAATCAGCATGATTAATACAAACCCTGACTGCTAAGATGGGTTAACAGTGCTGTCCTACTATGCCCAGACCTAGTCTTCCCCTCTGCAGCTCCCACAGAGACCACTTGTAACTCAGAAGGGAAGGTGGACTGCTTGCAGACCAGGACCTTGCATACCTGCGTTTCCTCCACAGCCAGGAGAAGTCTGAGCCTGGGCCAGCAGCTCTGGAGGCTGGTTCACCCTGGGGAGATAATGCCATCTGGTGTCAGTCCAGATTATTAGTTCAACACTGTACGTGGTGTGTTATTCAAGTGTTTCTCATAAACAGTTAATGAATTAATGAGGATGATGCCACAGATGAAATAAACAACGTTAGAAAAGAAACTTCCAGGTCTCTAGAAGGTAGTATTAGCCTGGTCCAGCTCTGCCCATGACTGGCCCTGAGTGAGATCCTTTGCACTATCCCAGCAAGTGGAATTATCTGGGGAGCACCCCGCAGCCCTAAGACTACATGTACTGACTGGTGTCTTTATCAGGCTCTCTTTCTCTCCGCTTGGCTAGTATCATTTTCAATGATAACAAGGCTGCCAACGTGAGGGGTTGGCTGTAGTCTTGGCAGGATCCTGCTTTTGAGACCTGAGATCTCCACCTGACATTGGGTCCCTCCCAACTGCCAAGGTAATGCTAGCTGCTGGGCCTGGGAGTGGACCTGCCTGCCAGGGTCTGCAGAAAAGCCTGGCGGGACACCAGAGACCGAGCGCCTGGGAGTTAGTGCACTTGGTCCACAGACCATGACTGCTTGCTCAGGCTCCTGTGGGCCAGTGGCTTTCCACAGAACAAACTTGTTTCCTGTCTATATACTACACTCTTAAACCCAGGCAAGGCTATGTACTAGAAAATCCCACCATTCCACTGCTTTTTCAAGTTTGCTGTTGGACATCCCACCCTCACCTCCAACTTAACCCATCAAAGATCAAAATTCTTGGACATAGAAACCATTAGAGACTACTACATCTAGGATCCCTGCAAGGAACCAATTTGGTCCCTTGGCAATTTGCTCAATCTGAAGAGCCCGTTCAAATTGTTTGCAAAATGTGGGGAATGTGTGGTTTTTCTGTGATTTCCATTCCAGTGACAATCAAATTCCCAAAGGGCCCCGAGAAGCCAGCAGCTGGCTCTTCTCCCAGCCAGCTCTATTTCCGAGCGGACTCTATCTCCTGGCCTCCCTGATTCCGGCAGAGCTTTTTGCCTCCTACTTCATGGCAAATCCTGAGACATCTTTGACCTCCTGCACTCACCAGTGGTCTCCCCTCTGTCTGTACCTGTACAAGGCTAGTCTTTCCACCTGTGCTCTCCATCACACATCTTCCTTGTCCCACAAATTACCTTCTTAAATTTTGAACCTGTCTGGTTGCTTCTCCCTGGTCTATACAGAGGTTTCAGGGCTTCTCATGTCAAAACAGAACAACAGCCCCTATCGCACTTCCTGTCTTATCTCTGCTTCACATGGTCTGTTTTCCTCTGTCTACCTCTTGTTCTTTTCTGTGCTGCATTGCCAGCTGTATGTAATCTCTGAAACCTATAGTCACTATCACTAGCCTATCTTCTCCTGTGTTCTAAATCTACACTATTAGAAAGCAGTATAGCTTACCGATCAAAAATGAGGAATCTGTGGTCAACCAGTCTGGGTTCAAAGCCTGGCCCCACCAGTTAGCAGCTGTTGATCTCAAGCAAGTTAACCTTTCTGTGCTTGAGCTTTTCTCAAGGAATAAATAAGACATGAAATGCTTAGCACAGTGCTTGACACATAATACAACCAGTAATGTGAACTATTATTCTTTGCACCTGTACATCCTACGGGTGCCTTACACTCAACATGCCTAGAACTAAACTAACCTTTTCTCCTTGAGCTGCTGGTTCTGCCTGGTTCCCCATTTGTGATTGAGGTTTGCCTGTGAAGCCTGCATTCACTAAGGCCTATTGGCCTCTTTGGACTTCCTATGGTCTCACCAGCCTGCCATTTGGTCTTCTTGCCTTTACTTTTCCCTCCCACCAAACCACTCTCCACAGTGCAGTCAAGACCTGCTCATTTTATTCCTCTCCATAAAAACCCAATGGCTCCCCATTGTCCACCAGATAAAATCTGAATTTTTTCAATTTTTTTGGAGATAGGGTTCCACTCCGTCGCCCAGGCTAGAGTGCAGTGGCACCATCATAGCTCACTCTCACTGTAACCTCAAACTGTTGGGCTCAAGCAATCCTCCCACCTCAACCTCCCGAGTAGCTGGGACTACAGGCATGAACCACCACACCCAGCTATTTTTTTTTTTAATTTCTGTAGAAATGGGGCCTCACTATGTTGTTCAGACTGGTCTCAAATTCCTGGGTTCAAGTGATCCTCCTGCCTTAGCTTCCCAAAGTGCTTATAGGTGTGAGCCACTGCGCCTGGCCAAAATCGAGATTTCTAAGCCTGCCACGCAGGGCCGTCTGAGCTCTAGCACTGCTCCTCTTCCAGGCCCATGCCCACCCTCTCCCCCATGTCCCAGCCTGCTTCCTCCCTGATGCTCCCGTGATGCCACACTGCCAGCAGGTGCCCCATAGAGACGACCTGCTTCAACACTCTGTACCTGCCTCTCCTGCCCCGAGACACCCCGACATTCAGCGTCTTGTCCCTTCAGACCTGTGGATCTACAGCGCCCTCCTGGGTGGTTTCCCGCCCAGACCCCCCACCAGCCCCTAGTACAGAAGTCACAAATGTGCCTTCCTGGGCCTAATCTGTCACACTTCTGTGTCTTGGTGCAGAATGCTCCCTCCTCCTCGATCTGCCAAATACCCTTTTCCTTCTGGTTCCAGAGTCACAACCAGGTGAAGCCATGCCACTTCTGCAGGCTAAGCTGGGCCTTCTGTGTTCCCACGGTGCTCCCATGCTGCCTCTGCTCTCTGTCATGGCGCTGGCACTATCAACACTATGGCATTTGACAGCAAGACTTTATGTAGCGCTCTTGCCCTGGAGCGCCTGAGCTCCTCCAGGAAGAGCGCCGTATGCACCCTTACCCTGCTCCCCCATGTCCTTTCCTGCTTTATTTTCTCCTTAGCTCTCATTACCATTGGACACACTACACATGATGCTCATTTGTCCATCTCTCCCCACTAAAACATAAACTCTCTGAGTACAGAAGCTTTAGTTTGTTTTGATATAACCCCAGAGCCTAGAATAGTAACTGGTACACAGTGAGTGCTCAATAAATGTTTGTTGAATTAATTGTTGAATCACCGATCAATGTTAAATTACCTAGTTTTATATATCTAGTAGCTAGCATACTGCCTGGCATATATTAGATACCAGAAGTAGCTATCACAGAAGTCAGGCACTGTGTGGCATGTACCTGTACTCCCAGAGGCTGAGGTGGGAAGATTTCAGCTTAGGCAATATCGTTAGACTCTGTTTCTTAAAGAAAAATCCGTTTAAATAAAAATGAAATTTAAAACATTTAGAAAGGACATTTCAGGTTTATCTGTGGTGCCTGAGCACGTACTCTCAAGAAAAAGAAATCCAAACATTAGTGTTGGATTCCAGGTTCTCTACCTTCTAATCCTAGCCACTCAGTTTTGAATCCTCTTTGTCTCAGCATAAGCCTTTATCTTGACCCTGACTGCCCTGCTCCCTGCGCCTTTGAGTAAATCCCAGGCATTGTTCTTCCTCTCTCTGGCCCATACTCCAAACAGAAACACTGTTGACCCATCCTTCAACATGCACATACTGAGCACCTGGGATCCAGGCACAGTCCTCCGTCTATGCCTATTCCATTTCTCTTCCCTCAAGGCGAGGACAAGTTGCCCTCCCGTGGGAAGCTTTCCCTGACCATCCAGGCCTGTGTGACTCTCACTGGGCACTAATGACCCCTACTGTAGCGCTTTGTCACTGGCATTATTAACCAGCACACACAGAGTAAACATATGTAGATTTTACAGAAAATGGCCCTTTAAAGCACTGGCACTTTTTAACATTTAAAACATTTCGGATGGAAATTTTTCTGACATTTATTTTACACCTTCTCTGTCTTCTGAAATAGAGTACTGCATGCAGAAGGTCCATCTCGCCTTTAACAACAAAGGCACTGTGCATCTCTAGCCATTATTCTGTGATGTGTAGTGTGCCAGGAGCAAAAGTGAAGGGCATGAGCTCTGGAATTAAACCATCCTCACAGCGATCCTCTTTGCAGTCCCTGGGGTCTTCCTGAGGTCACTGCCTGACTCTCTTTTGATATGTTGCTAATCTATAGTGAACCCAATAGTAACGCTTATTAGAATTGTTAGTAAACTAAGTGTAAACAGATTCTAAGTGAGGGTATGAGGGATTCTCTTATTAAGTCTCTCCACTTTAAGGCATAGACTTTGCACAATCTATTTTATGGATCAGAGGCCTTTCTCATTTAACTCCTGTTTTTCGGGAGTTTATTCATAATCTTGAGGTTGGTTAAGTAACTGTTTAAAAAAGTGTGTCTTTAATGCATTTACCGTTTTATGTATTACCTTTTGTTAATTACCTTTATATGCATATACAAAAACTCTTTAATTAGATTGTTCTCTGGTTAAATTATTAACTTCCTGGGGCAAAAAGTATTTTATAGTCATTTATTCATGTGCTAAGTATTTTAAAAAGTAATTACTATGTGAAAAGATCTGTGATAGAAAAAAGATAAATAAGATATGACATTTACACATTATTGAGGAGATAAGACACAGATAACCAATACAAAGCAATGGGTGAATGTAAAAAAATTCAGAGTGCTATGGAAATTCAAATGGAAGATGCTGTCTTTTGGCTGGGAGACCTGGGGAAGGCTTCATGAAACAGGTGGCATTTGAGTTGGGTCTCAGTGAACCAGAAAAATTTCAGTGGGTAGCTGAGAAGAAACAGACAAACTCAGTTTCTTCCTACTGACCTCTCACAATATGGAATGCTTCTCTGACCACGTGTGGAAGGGATTTTCCCACAGACCAAGCAAGCAAGCAATTCTGCAGGAGACACCACCTGGGTGTCGTCTAATTCAAATCAATTCTGACACTATGGACTTAAAGAATGTCAAGACCCACAGGCTGAGGGCTCAGTCCCCAAGAATAGCCTCACTTGGGCCAGTCGCAAGTCCGAGATTCTAGAACTTACAGCCAACTGGCTATAAATCAGAGTTCCCGAAACCCCCTCATCAGATTTGATTAATTTATTACAGTGGATCACAGAACTCAGGGAGACATTAGGTTGATGATAAAGGATATTTGAAATAATACAAATCAACAGGCAGATGAAGAGACACACAGCGGGAAGTCTGGAAGGGTGGCATGCAGGAGCTTCCATCCTGGTGGACTTGGGCTCGGCACATGGATGTGTTCTTCACCGTCCTCAAAGCCTCCATGTGTTTGGCTGTCTGGCAGTTACCCAAACGCAGTCCTTTGGGGTTTTTATGGAAGTTTCACTCTAGAGGCATAATTGATTAAATCACTGGCCACTGTGATCAGCTTAAATTTCAGACCCCTCTCCTCTCAGCTGGTGTCTACTGCAGAACTGATTGCTAGCTTGGTGGGCAGGGAAATATTTCTACGTTGGGTTTGATAAGCATTCTGTATTGTGAGAGTACAATAGGAAGAAACTAAGTTTGTTTTTCCACTAAAAATGTTCCTATCCACCAACCCCAGTTGAAAAGCCACCAGTTGCACGAAGCCTTCCCCAGGTCTTCCAAACAGAAAACGGTTTCTCCTGTTTGCATTCCACAGCACTCAATCTGAATGCCCACCTTGCTGCTTCCTATTGGTTATTTGCATCTTATCTCCTCAATAATGTATAAATACCACAGGCAGAACGTTTCAACCCAGTGACTACAGGATTGGTTTCCCTGACAACCAGCGTCTCTCCCCCAACCCTGCAAAGTGTTATCTAGGGACTTCCCCAAAATTGCCTTATCAACATAAGCTCAGGTGTGGGTGAAAAGCATTAAATAACAAACGACTGTCTTTCACCTTTATCACTCTGAAACTGTTTCCAGAGCTGCTTCAGGAATCAAGGACAGAAAGCCAAATACTTGAACAAAAGATATCCTTATTGCTCTAGTCAGTTAGGAAATAAAAAGGCAGGAGATGTGAGCCAGGAACTACCATGGATGAAACCCAAAACATATATATCATCATATCACTGCACATACTAACATAGGGGAAAGCTGTGAGAATGAGAAGGGAGAAATATTTGTATGCATTTGTGGAACACAGAGTCTTGAGATCATCCAATGCATAGTACCCCACTTCCCACACTGAGTTTGGAACAAATATATTACTGAAACAAAAAGTGGCAGATTATCTTTTATTACTAATTAAGGCTAAGCTGGAGGACTCAACTTTGGGCAAAAGCCAAATGAGGCTGAACAAGTTGGTGATAGTCAACTCGAGCGCATACAGACCATCATTCAGTTCCTGAGAAGTTTTCCAGTGCTTACTTTTCCAGCTTGAACACTTAAGACTGTTAGAGAAAAAGGAACTGTAAATGGCATTTTTTAAATTATACTTTAAGTTTTGGGATACATGTGCAGAATGTGCAGGTCTGTTACATAGGTATACACGTGCCATGGTGATGTGCTGCACCCATAAGCCTGTCATCTACATTAGGTATTTCTCCTAATGCTATCCCTCCCCTAACCCCCCATTCGCAACAGGCCCCGGTGTGTGATGTTCCCCTCCCTGTGTCCATGTGTTCTCATTGTTCAAATTCCCACTTATGAGTGAGAACATGCGGTGTTTGTTTTTCTGTTCCTACGTCAGTTTGCTGAGAATGATAGTTTCCAGCTTCATTCATGTCCCCGCAAAGGACATGAATTCATCCTTTTTTATGGCTGGGTATCCTCTAATTCAAACGAATTTTTTTTTTTTTTTGGCTGTGTAGTATTCCATGGTATATATATGGCACATTTTCTTTATCCAGTCTATCACTGATGGGCATTTGGGTTGGTTCCAAGTCTTTGCTGTTGAATAGTGCTGTAATAAGCATGCGTGAGCATGTCTCTTTATAGCAGAATGATTTACAATCATTTGGGTATATACCCAGTAAAGGGATTGCCGGGTCAAATGGCATTTCTGGTTCTAGATCCCTGAGGAATTGCCACACTGTCTTCCACAATGTATGAACTAATTTACCCTTCCACTAACAGTGTAAAAAAGGGTTCTTATTTCTCTACATCCTCTCCAGCATCTGTTGTTTTCCTAACTTTTTAATGATTGCAATTCTAACTGGCATGAGGTGATATCTCATTGTGTTTTGATTTGCATTTCTCTAATCATCAGCGATGATGAGTTTTTTTTCATATGTTTTTTGGCTACATAAATATCTTATTTTGAGAAGCATTGCTCATATCCTTTGCCCACTTTTTGATGGGGTTGTTTTTGTCTTGTAAATGTGTTTAAGTTCCTTGTAGAATCTGGATATTAGCCCTTTGTCAGATGGATAGATTGCAAAAATTTTCTCCCATTCTGTAGGTTGCCTGTTCACTCTGTTGATAGTTTACTTTGCTGTGCAGAAGCTGTTTAGTTCAATTAGATCCCATTTGTCGACTTTGGCTTTTGTTGCCATTGCTTTGGTGCTTTAGTCATGAAGTCTTCACCCAGGCCTGTGTCCTGAATGGTATTGCCTAGGTTTTCTTCTAGGGTTTTTATGGTTTTAGGGCTTATCTTTAAGTCTTTAATCCATCTTGAGTTAATTTTTGTATAAGGTGTAAGGAAGGGGTCCAGTTTCAGCTTTCTGCATATGGCTAGCCAGTTATCTCAACACCATTTATTAAATAGAGAATCCTTTCCCCATTGCTTGTTTTTGTCAGGTTTGTCAAAGGTCGGCTGGTTGCAGATGTGTGGCATTATTTCTGAGGCCTCTGTTCTGTTCAATTGGTCTATATATCTGCTTTGGCATCAGTACCATGCTGTTTTTGTTACTGTAGCCTCATAGTATAGTTTGAAGTCAGGTAGTGTGATGTCTCCAGCTTTGTTCTTTTTGCTTAGGATTGTCTTGGCTATACAGGCTCTTTTTTGGTTCCATGTGAAACTTACTTTTTTCTAATTCTGTGAGGAAAGTCAATGGTAGCTTGATGGGGATAGCATTGAATCTATAAATTACTTTCGGCAGTATGGTCATTTTCACGATATTGATTCTTCCTACCCATGAGGATGAAATGTTTTTCCATTTGTTTGTGTCCTCTCTTATTTCCTTGAGCAGTGGTTTGTAGTTCTCCTTGAAGAGGTCCTTCACATCTCTTGTAAGTTGTATTCCTAGGTATTTTATTCTCTTTGTGGCAATTGTGAGTGGGAAATGACTCATGATTTGGCTCTTCGTTTGTCTGTTATTGGTGTATAGGAATGCTTGTGATTTTTGCATATTGATTTTGTATCCTGAAACTTTGCTGAAGTTGTTTACCAGCTTAAAGAGATTCTGGTCTGAGATGATAGGGTTTTCTAAATATACAATCATGTCATCTGCAAACAGAGACAATTTGACTTCCTCTTTCCCTATTTGAATATGCTTTATTTCTTTCTCTTCCCTGATTACCCTGGCCAGAACTTCTAATACTATGTTACATAGGAGTGGTGAGAGAGGATATCCTTGTCTTGTGCTGGTGTTCAAAAGGAATGCTTCCAGCTTTTGCCTATTCAGTATGATATTGGCTGTGGGTTTGTCATAAATAGATCTTATTATTTTGAGATATGTCCCATCAATACCTAGTTTACTGAGGTACCTAGCTCTTATTATTTTGAGATACGTTTCATCAATACCTAGTTTTTAGCCTGTAGGGGTGTTGAATTTCATCAAATTTAATTAGATGAAATTTGTTCTTTCTGTATCTATTGAGATAATCATGTGGTTTTTGTCATTGGTTCTGTTTATGTGATGAATTATGCTTACTGATTTGAGCATGTTGAACCAGCTTTGCATCTCAGGGATGAAGCTGACTTGATCATGGTGGACAAGCTTTTTGATTTCCTGCTGGATTTGGTTTGCCAGTATTTTATTGAAGATGTTTGCATCAATGTTCATCAGGGATACTGGCCTGAATTTTTGTTGTTGTTGTGTCTCTGCCAGATTTTGGTATGACGCTGGCCTCATAAATGAGAAGATTTTGGTTTGGGACAGTTTCAAACTCTTCTTCTATCATTTGGAATAGTTTCAGAAGGAATGGTATCAGCTCCTCTTTGTACCTCTGGTAGAATTCTGCTGTGAATCTGTCTGCTCTGGGCTTTTTTTGGTTGGTAGGCTATTAATTACTGCCTCAATTTCAGAAATTGTGATTGGTCTAATCAGGGATATAAATGGATAAATTCCAGGACGCATACACCGTCCCAAGACTAAATCAATTTCTTCATGATTTAGTCTTGGGACAGTGTATGTGTCCAGGTATTTATCCATTTCTTTTAGATTTTCTAGTTTATTTGTGTAGAGGTATTTATAGTATTCTCTGATGGTAGTTTGTATTTCTGTTGGATTAGTGGTGATATCCCCTTTATCATTTTTTTTATCATATCTATTTGATTCTTCTATCTTTTCTTCTTTATTAGTCTGGCTAGTGGTCTATTTTGTTAAAATTTTATCTTACTTTAACAAAATAGATAGACCACTATCTATTTTACTGTCTTTTCAAAACATCAGCTCCTGAATTCATTGCTTGTTTTGAAGGGTTTTTCATGTCTCTAACTCCTTCAGTTGTGCTTGAACAACTGAAGTTGTTGTTATTTATTATTAATGTTAGTTATTTCTTGTCTTCTTTTAGCTTTTGAATTTGTTTGCTCTTGCTTCTCTAGTTCTTTTAATTGTGATATTAAGGTGTACATTTTAGATCTTTTCCGCTTTCTCCTGTGGGCATTTAGTGCTATAAATTTCCCTCTACTCACTGCTTTAGCTGTGTCCCAGAGATTCTGGTACATTGTGTTTTTGTTCTCATTGGTTTCAAAGAACTCATTTATTTCTGGCTTAATTTCGTTATTTGCCCAGTAGACATTCAGGAGTAGGTTGCTCAGTTTCCATGTAGTTGTGCAGTTTTGAGTGAGTTTCTTAATCCTGAGTTCTAATTTGATTGCATTGTGGGCTGAGAGACTGTTATGACTTCTGTTCTTTCGCATTTGCTGAGCAGTGTTTTACTTCCAATTATGTGGTCAATTTTAGACTAAGTGTGATGTGGTGCTGAGAAGAATGTATATTCTGTTGATTTGGGGTGGAGAGTTCTGTAGATGTCTATTAGATCTGCTTGGTCCAGAGCTGAGTTTAAGTCCTGAATATCCTTGTTAATTTTCTGTCTCATTGATCTGTCTAATATTGACAGTGAGGTGTTAAAGTCTCCCACTATTATTGTGTGGGAGTCTAAGTCTCTTTGTAGGTCATGAAGAACCTGCTTTACATATCTGGGTGCTCCTGTATTGGGCATATATATATTTAGAATGGTTAGCTCTTCTTGTTGCATTGATCCCTTTACCATTATGTAATGCCCTTCTTTGTCATTTTTGATCTTTGTTGGTTTAAAGTCTGTTTTATCAGAGACTAGGATTGCAATCCCTGCTTTTTTTTTTTTTTCCTTTTTTTTTTGCTTTCCATTTGCTTGGTAAATCTTCCTCCATCCCTTCATTTTGAGTCTATGTGTTTCTTTGCATGTGAGATGACTCTCCTGAATACAGTGCACTGATGGGTCTTGACTCTTTATCCAATTTGCCAGTCTGTGTCTTTTAATTGGGGCATTTAGCCTGTTTACATTTAAGGTTAATATTGTTATATGTGAATTTGATCCTGTCATTATGATGCTAGCTGGCTATTTTGACCATTAGTTGATGCATTTTCTTCATAGTGTTGGTGGTCTCTACAATCTGGTATGCTTTTTCAGTGGCTGGTACTGGTTTTTCCTTTGCAAATTTAGTACTTCCTTCAGGAGTTCTTGTAAGGCAGGCCTGGGGGTGATAAAATTTCAGTATTTGCTTGTCCGTACAGGATTTTCTTTATGCTTATGAAGCTTAGTTTGACTGGATATGCAATTTTGGGTTGAACAGTCTTTTCTTTAATAATGTTGAATATGGCCCTCACTCTCTTCTGGCTTGTAGGGTCTCTGCCGAGAGATCTGCTGTGAGTCTGATGGGCTTCCCTTTGTGGGGAAGCCCTTCTCTCTGGCTGCCCTTATCATTTTTTCTTTCATTTCAATCTTGGTGAATCCGATGATTATATGTCTTGGGGTTGCTCTTCTTAAGGAGTATCTTTGTGGTGTTCTCTGTATTTCCTGAAATTGAATGTTAGCCTGTCTTGCTAGGTTGGGGAAGTTCTCCTGGATAATATCCTGAAGAGTGTTTTCCAGCTTGGTTCCATTCTCTCCATCACTTTCAGGTACACCAATCAAAACATAGGTTTGGTCTTTTCACATAGTCCCATAATTTTAGAGGCTTTGTTCATTCCTTTTCATTTTTTTTCTCTAATCTTGCCTTCATGCTTTATTTCATTAAGGTGATCTTCAGTCTCTGACATCCTTTCTTCTGCTTGATCAATTCAGCTATTGATACTTGTGTATGCTTCACGACATTCTCATGCTGTGTTTTTTTAGCTCTATCAGGTCATTTATATTCTTCTCTAAACTGGTTATTCTAATCAGCAATTCCTCTAATCTTTTTTCAATGTTCTTAGCTTCCTTGAATTGGGTTAGAATATCTTCCTTTAGCTCAGAGGAGTTGGTTATTATCCACCTTCTGGAGCCTACTTCTGTCAATTTGTCAAACTCATTCTCCGTCCAGTTTTGTTCCCTTGCTGGTGAGGAGTTGTGATCCTTTGGAGAAAAAGAAGTGTTCTCGTTTTTGGAATTTTCAGTCTTTTTGCGCTGGTTTTTCCTCATCTTCGTGGATTTATCTACCTTTGGTCTTAATGTTGGTGACCTTAGGATGGGGTTTTTGTGTGGATGTCCCTTTTGTTGATGTTGATGCTATTTTTTTTTGTTAGTTTTCCTGCTAACAGTCAGGACGCTCTGCTGCAGGTCTGCTGGCGTTTGCTGGAGGTTCACTCCAGACCCTGTTTGCCTGGGTATCACCAGCAGAGGCTGCAGAACAGCAAAGATTGCTGCCTGTTCCTTCCTCTAGAAGCTTCATCCTAGAAGGGCACCCACCAGATGCCAGCTGGAGCTCCCCTGTATGGGAGGTGTCTCCCAGTCAGGAGGCATGGGGCTCGGGGACCCACTTGAGGAGGCAGTCTGTCCCTTAGCAGAGCTTGGGACTCTGCTAAGCAGAGTCTGTCTGCTTAGCAGAGCTTAGCAGGAGGTCTGCTGCTCTCCTCGGAGCTGGCAGGCAGACATTTAAGTCTGCCGAAGTTGCCCCCACAGCCGCCCCTTCCCCCAGGTGCTCTGTCCCAGGGAGCTGGAAGTTTTATCTATACGTCCCTGACTGGGGCTGCTGCCTTTCTTTCAGAGATGCTTTGCCCAGAAAGGAGGACTCTAGAGAGGCAGTCTGGCTCAGCAGCTTTGCCAAGCTGCATGGGCTCCACCGAGTTCGAACTTCCCAGTGGCTTGGTTTACCCTGTGAGGGGAAAATGGCCTACTTTAGCCTTAGTAATGGCATATGCCCCTTCCCCCACCAAGCTCGAGCATCCCAGGTCAACTGCAGACTGCTGTGCTGGCAGCAAGAATTTCAAGCCAGTGGCTCTTAGCTTGCTGGGCTGCATGGGAGGGGACTGCTGAGCTACACCACTTGGCTCCCTGGCTTCAGCCTCCTTTCCAGGGGAGTCAACAGTTCTGTCTTGCTGTCGTTCCAGGTGCCATCAGCTAGCTCAGCGTCTGCTCAAATGGCCATCCAGTTTTGTGCTTGAAACCCAGGGCCCTGGTGGTGCAGGCACCTGAGAGAATATCCTGGTTCTGTGGGTTGCAAAGACTGTGGGAAAAGCATAGTATCTGGGCCAGAATGTACCGTTCCTCTCAGCACAGTCCCTCATAGCTTCCCTTGGCTAGAGGAGAGAGTTCCTGGACCCTTTGCGCTTCCTGGGTGACGCCCCACCCTGCTTCTGCTCACCCGTTGTGGGTGGCACCCACTGTCTAACCTGTCCTAATGAGATGAGCTGGAGACCTCAGTTAGAAATGCAGAAATCACCCACCTTTTGCATTGATCTCCTTGGGAGCTGCAGACAACAGCTGTTCCTATTTGGCTATCTTGCCCAGGTTCCCTGGCATTTTTTTTTTCACTTGAGATAGAGTCTCGATCTGTTGCCCAGAATGGAGTACAGTGGCATCATCTCAGCTCACTGCAACCTCCGCCTCCCGGGTTCAAGCAATTCTCCTGCCTCAGCCTCCTAACTGGGATTACAGGAGGCTGCCACTACGTTTGGCTAATTTTTGTATTTTTAGTAGAGACCGGGTTTCACCATGTTGGCCAGGCTGGTCTCAAACTCATAACCTCAAGTGATCTGCCTGTCTCAACCTCCCAAAATGCTGGGATTACAGGTGTGAGCCACCGAGCCCGGCCTCTAAATGGCATTTAAAGGTGAATCTATTATTTTAAAACAACTTATTTGCAACTACCCCTCTTTCCCACAAAACATTGTCTGGCAAGGTGGCTAGACATAAGAACCTAAGTGAATTAGAATTACTTTCTGAAAAGTCACTGAAGATCTCTGTGTTACATTGGAGCTATTCAGGTACATAATGAGAATTGGATATCCCTGGCCTGCTTGAACTTTTGAAAGGCCCACATTCCAGAGATGAGAGAGACATGCTTTTACAATTCTCTACATTTCTGCACCTGAGTGCTGATTTGGGCGAATAGACTATTGGCTTTACCTATAAGAACCTGGCTAACTGAGTCAGCAACATCTGGAGCCTACTGGGAGGCTGAGGGTGGGGGATGGTCTGGCCATTGAGTGGGGCAGTAGAGCCTGCAGGTTAGGAGTGGTGAAAATCTGGCCACATTGAGCATATGGGTGTTCAATGTTCACACACATTGAACAAGGAAGTGTGACATATGCGGGAGAAAATGGAGGCTAGAAGGGATGAGGAAGAGATGGTCAGGGGAGTGAGGGCTTCTTGGGGCCAGAGTTCCCTGATAAAGGTTAGTCAGGGTGGGCCTGCGTTTCTCCACTGCAACTGCCTGCAACACTCCTGTAGACAACTCTTAAGAAATTCAGCACTTCTTTCAGAAAATCAGACACCGCTTGTTCTCACTCATAGGCGGGTGCTGAACAATCAGAACACATGGACACAGGGAGGGGAGCATCACACACTGGGGTCTATGGGGGAAATAGGGGAGGGACAGTGGGGCGTGTGAGTTGGGGAGAGATAGCATGGGGAGAAATGCCAGATATAGGTGAAGGGGAGGAAGGCAGCAAATCACACTGCCATGTATGTACCTATGCAACAATCCTGCATGTTCTTCACATGTACCCCCAAACATAAAACGCAATAAAATATATATTTTTAAAAAAGACGAAGAAATTCAGCACTTCATTATACACTGCTTCCACTGGAAATTCCTGCCACGTAAGCAGCTTTGGGTCCCGCCTAGATTGGAGATAATCAGTACGGAGCCCTAACGCTACCAACACAAGACAACTAAGAAAAGTGCAAATATTCATGAAAAGCGTTGCCAGCTGTTTTGTAACACTCACCATAATCCTGCAAGGTGGATATCGGCATCCTCTCCACTTTTCAGAGAGAGAAACAAAGGCTCAGAGAGGGAAGTGTACCTGGTTGGAATCCACTGAAGCTTCAGCTACCTGCCTGCAGAGATGTGCTCATCTAGCAGTTTCTGAGCGCCTGCTCTGATAGGGGAGGAGAGGAGAGGCTTGCCGTGGTGGTTTGTAGGCTTGTCGGGTGTGTGTATGAGCCCGTGTGTTTGGGTGTGCGCGCGTGTGGCTATTTGCGGAGTCATTTATTGTGGCGTCATTGCCAGGGCTACGTGTGCGTTTAAGTGTGTGTATATGGGTTGAGATGTGGTGTATATGGATATTTGTGGGTCCGTTCTTGGAATGTGTGTATGTGTGTTGAGTGGGGTTGGGGGGTTAACCCCTGAGCCGTGTGAATATGTGGGTTGGGGTGCTGCCGAGGGCATGATTGTGTGTGTGTGTGTGTGTGTGCGCGTGTGTGCTTGAGATTCCAAAGATGCTGGAGGGTGGGGCGCGGGGTGGAGGGAGATCAATCCCTGGACTGCCCAAAAGAGGGGGGTTACTGGGCTGCGCGCGTCTGTGTGGTGTGAGTGTGTGTATGAGGGTGAACGTGTGTGTGGAGTGTCACTCCCCGGGTCCTGTGCATGAGTGTGGCTGTGCTCGCCTCCGCGTGTGTCCCGGGTGCGTGGGGTCGGGGCGGTGACGAGGGGAGGGGACGCCGGCCGACCGGGCCCGCCCTCCGCTGCAGGTGGGCCGGGCCCGCGGCGGGGCCGGCCGCGCTCGCTGCTCTTGGCTCGCGGCCGCGCCGGGCTCCAGGGCTGGGCTCGGGCTGCGGGGCGGCGCCGGGACAGGAAGCGGAAAGCAGCAGTGCAGCGGCGGCCGGGGCTCTGCCTCTCCGGGAGCCCAGCGCAGGCCGCACCGCCGGGGCCGCTGTGAGCCACGACCGCGGGCCGCGGAGCCCGGGCGGCGGCGCGGAGGTGAGTCCCGCGAGAGACCCGGCGCGGCGCGGCGCCGGCCCCGCGGACAGACCTTTGGCGGGGAGACGCCCCCACCCCGGACCCCGCGTGCCCCTGCGCCCTCCTCCCGCACTCGCCCCCCGGACTTCGACCCGGGGTCGCCGGCTCCCGCGTCAGACACCCAGCTCCCTCCCCTCCTGCGGAGCGCTCCGGGTCCAGCTTCCTCCGACTCCACTCTTCCCCCCGCGCGGTGCGCCCCTCCCGGCTCTGCCGTGCGGTCCCCGCCGCACCCCACTCCCTGGGGTCCCGGGGTGCCCTGCTCACGCCTCGGACGCCCCTCTCTCCCCTGCCTGGCCTTCGGGTGCGCCCCTCGGGTGCGCGTGCCGGGGCGGCGGGCAGGCCGGCAGGCAGTGGCCGAGCGTTGGAGGCACCGGGCGGCTGCAGCAGCCTTGCAGGGCGGGACCCGGGCGCGCACCGGGGTTCCCACCCCCGGGGGCTCGACCCGGGCACCGCCTGGCCCTTAGCCAGGAACCGGACAGAGCTGGTCTGTGTGCACACCTCGCTCACAAAAAATTGAGCCGGCCCTGGAGGCCTTGAGGGCGAGTCCGCTTGCGCCTCGGAGAGAGCAACAGGCAGGTAGGAGTTTACTTTCAAAAACGCCGGGGTGGAGCCGAGGCGCCCGGCCGGTCTCTGCCCAAGGTGTCCCTGCTGGAGGAAATCTCACCGCGCCGGGCAGCCTTCGCCACCGGCAGGACTTCATTTCCTTCTGCAGTCTTTGAACTGCCCAAGCATCGCGCCTAGAGGAGTGTGAAGCTTTAGAAAAATTGAAACGCGTCGGCGATGGCCGCAGGAGTGGGGCGGAGCCGGGGCCTGGCTGCTGGTGATGAGCAGATGAGACTTGGAGTCGAGAAATCTGTTGCTCAGTTTTCACTTTTCCAAACTAGGTGTGATGCCCGCCCTGCGAAGGTGTCGTGAGCGCCCTTAGATGCTGGTTAGGAAGTGTTGGAGCGCCTTATGATGGTGATTGTGTGGATGGCCACTGCGTTTTGTTAAAACTCTTGCCCTGGCTTTGGTTAGAAATGCATGTATCTTAGACAGTTTAAAAGCTAACAAACTGTGAAGAATCTGGCATTTTCACTGACATGTTTATAAATTTTACAGGGTTGCTGAAAAATATTATTACTTGTATCACCAATCAACAATGATAATTAGCATTCTCCTTTCAGTGGGTGGGTTGAGTACACGGCTCCCAGGCTCTGTAAATGAGATGGCAGAAATTGCCTGAATACAGGGAGAGGTAATTAGCCATTTTCTTTAACCACTAATTACAGAGTTTTTAGAGTTGAATTAAATCGTTGTGATATAGTTGGGGCTTTGATTTGTGGGAGGAAACTGTTTCTTTTTCCAGTTCAAAGAAATAACACGCTTCACCTATCTGTGAGCATTAAACATTCCCAAACGTTGCTGTCTCTCAATGTAATTAGTGAAAACACTCAGGGTGAAAGTTCACTGTTAACAATGTTAGCAGTGAGGCTTGCTTGCAACTTAATTTGTAAGTAAAATGGAAGATGAATTTTGAGAGTGACATATTTGTAAAGACTACTTGCCAAGTAGTACATTCTTATTGTCTTATGTATGAAGCAACAGGACAAAACCATAAAGGAGATTTAAAGTTTGTTTACCAAGCAACAATTCCATGTCACCCTTTGTTGAAGGACCAATGTGCTGCATGAAGGAGGCATCCTCCCTGCCATCATCCCCTTAACACACACAAACACACGCATACACACACACGCACCCATATACACACGGTGCTTGCTATCCTAGGCTTTATCAGCTTTTTAGGTGGGATGGGCCCTTATGGCATTATGTTTTAATTGGAGGTCTCCACATTAGGGCTGTGAGCTCCTTAGGAGTTGGAACTATTTTAGATTCATTTCTTTTCTCTTGAATGCCGCACAATGCTTGGGACACCGAACCTGTGAGTAGAAGTTGAAATTGCAAAATTCTTTGTGGGGTTATATGTAGTTTGGGATAATTTATGATTGTTGCTTATACTCCTCTATATAAAAAAGCAATTCTGGTAATTGCTACAGTGCTGTAAATTTTCTGTAGCTAAGAGCACAGGTTCTGGAGTTAGACTCTCATCGTTCAAGCCCTGGCTCCAGGGTGTCAGTTTGGTTTCCCTAACTAACATGATATTAATGTTTCCTTTTCCTTAAAGTCTTGTTAGGAGGATTAAGTGAGATATTACATGTAAGTGACTTAAAACAGCATCTAACACATAGTCAACACTTGACAACCATAAAGTGTTAGACTATTACCATCATCTCTGTAAAGTCAGCTAGCTAGTTAGGGTCTTGCTGTATAGGGCATGTGATTGGGGCATCATGCTATTCTATTTTCCTTAAGATGGACAAAATGAAGTGGGCTTGTGATTGGACCGTGTTTCTGTTTGCAGCATTGGTCCCTCTGAAGTTTGGTGCAAGGATACATGTGTGTTCTGCTTTCTTTAGCAGTGTCCTTCTGAATCCCACTATAGAACAGCAGGGATTAGACCCCACACCATCAGATTTACAGAGGAAGTAGTACTCATGAGATCCATTTTTTTGAAGTTTAAATATCTGGCAGGGGGCAAGAGAGTTACTTGCAAACAAATATACATCACAGAACTCCAGACATGTTAACGATTCACAGCTCTTCAGAAATCTGTACCCAGCTGCTGGAGGTGTTTCAGGGTAATTAATGACTGGAGCGAGAAGTGATTTTGGCAAGGTGAGTTGAACTCATTGGTGAAACAAGTAAAATGAAGTTGACATTTTCTTTCCTTGTAAATAGTGACCCAGAACCATTCATTTTTAAGCTGTTGTAATAAAAGAATCACTGGGTTTGTCACAAATGCCATAAGCTCAGTGGATCCTCACATCAGTGACCTGCATGATGTTTGATGGTTTATAGACAGAAGTTCAAAATATTTTGTAGATCTTGCCCTGCATCTCTGCCCCCTCCTTTCCAGCCCCATGCCCCTCCAGATAAACCCACTAAAGCACACACAGTTTTCTCTGGTCTCTCTGACATTTGCTTCCAACCTGGGAATGGTAAATAGAGGCCTATAAGGAACAGAATAGAAATCACTTGTTGCTTAGCTATAGTTTATAGTAGTAGTTAAAGGTGGTAGCAGAGACCAGAGAAATGGTATATGTTTGGTACAAATGATACAGAAGTTATATGCCATTCAACCCCTCCAGTTCTTCCTAACTGAACAGATTTCACATTAGTGAATACTAGTAGTAGTTGACAGTTGTGAGTGCCTACCATGTGCTAGGCACTGTTCTAGTAATTTTTATGAATTTTCTCATTTAATGCCCACCACAGACCTATAATGTAAGTAAAATAAAATTTGTTGTTACAGTTAGGGAAACTGAGGCAGAGAGCAGTTAAGTAACTTGCTCTGAGGTCACACAGCTGAGTACTAGAGCCAGGATTTGAATGCTCTTAACTCCACAATCTGGGCTTATTGCTACTCTCTAGAATAGTTGACTCTAAACAAAATTATTTCAGTTGTTACATTCCCCTTGAGTGCCATTTAATTAAAAATGGGTACCCCTAAGAAGAATGTTAGCTTCGAGACATAATATAAATAATAATTAATAGCATAAACCCTGTAGAATTCTATGTAATAATCAAATATTCAAAGTAATGTACACAGCGTATGTAAGCATGGTTGTACCAGATGCCACTTTGCCTTGGAAATAGATGTACTGCGGAGGAGCAAAATGTCTCTTTAAATTCAGTGTGTGTGTGTTTGTACCCCTTACAGAGTTAACTTTCCAAACCAGAGCTCCCTTAATTACTTAATAGCTCTAGGCAGAGCGGTTGATGTTTTTATAATTTCCTTTTTGCGAAGGTTAGCTTATGTTTACCACTGTCATTATCATAACATATTATTTCCTTCATACGATTTGCTAAACACTGTGTTTTCGTTTTAAGTAGTAGGATTTGTATATGAGTGAACACGACTTTAGGGGAGAATTCTGCTTGAGGCTGCCAATCTTCATTTTGCTCTTAAAGGATGGTAAAGGAGGTTCTTTCTGACATTTTTGCCTAGGAAGTCCAGAATTTAGGACACGACCACTCAGAAGCACCCTGTGCACCTGTCTCCCAGGGCTGACCTTGGCTGCGTGTGATGTGGTTTGATGAGCCTGGCCCTGTCCTGATATTTGCTTCTAGCTCCAACCCAAGCAGTGCCAAGCAATGCACTCTGAAGGGGTGGGTGACAGGTGAGGTGGGATGCTCTTAAGCAGTGACTGAAAGAGGCTACTGCTGACTTTTACTCAGTGTGTCTGCAGTGTGACCTCTGCCTCTGAGTGGGACTGCCATGCGAGCCAGTAGGATAACTGGTTTTTGATAGTTCCGGTATCACTGCTCTAATATCTGCATCTTTTTTTTTTCCACCTCTAAAACTAAGGATTTAAAATAGATAATTTCTTTTTTTGTTTGTTTGTTTTTTGAGATGGAGTTTTACTCTTGTTGCCCAGGCTGGAGTGTAATGGCGCCAATCTGATCTCGGCTCACTGCAACCCCTGCCTCCTGAGTTCAAATAATTCTCGTGTCTCAGCCTCCCGAGTAGCTGGGATTACAGGCATGTGCCACCATGCCCAGCTAATTTTGTATTTGTAGTAGAGCAGGGTTTTCTCCGTGTTGGTCAGGCTGGTCTCAAACTCCCCACCTCAGGTGATCTGCCCGCCTTGGCCTCCCAAAGTGCTGGGATTACAGGTGTAAGACACCGTGCCCGGCCTAAAATAGATAATTTCTAAAGTTTCTTCTACAGTGAATCTATGGCCTCAGGTCCTAAAGTCTGCCACAAAACCCTTCATTCATTCCTAGGACATTATGGGTACCGACATTATACGATACCCATAATGTCCTAGGAGCTGGACAGACAGACAGTCATGAAAGTACCTCTGCCCTCGTGGAGCTTACAGCCTGTAGAGGAACTAGACGACAAGTGATCACACAAACAGATGTATAACTGGAAGTTGGATAGAAAGGAAGAGTACAGGGTGCTAGAGAAGAGCCTGATTGAGATTGGAGCATCAGGAAAGGCCTCTTGAAAGGAGCAGTATTTAAATTGAGGAGTGACAGTAGGAATTTGGCAAAACAGGGCATGTAAAGGGTGAGTACCAACAGATACACTGGGCTCTGCCAAAGCCCTAAGGCTCTACCTCAAAGGAGCTGGAGCTAGAGGAGGAAGAGGGAGCTGGAGCACTGGGCTCCATTGCATACAAAATGAAAGATTTTGTATTGTATTTAAAGTGCAGTAGGACACATGGAAAGGTTTTAAACAGGGAAGTGAAGTCTGCACTGTAATTTAAAAGGTCATTCTGGCTCCTGTCCAGCCTGGGCCAAACACAATATGAGTCCTGTCAGGGATCAGTGTGATAGTCAGTTCCAGGTTCTGGGAGCCATATTCCCACCTTTATATGACTGTCCCATTCATGCTAGTGCAACAGCTTATCAGTTTATTACCCTGGGAACCTGACTCCTTTTCATTGCTTTATTGTCCTTTCTGATAAGGGATTCCTTCTGCCCTTATCATGAGTCTTGTTAATTTCTTGTGTTTGCAAGGGAACTATCTCATAGATATATCATTGCAGTGATAAGCTTCAGGATATCCTTTTCTATTAAGTCTATTGAAGTTCTTACCTTGGCTCAGACTCTGTTAAAATGAGTTCACTTTGGATTTTATTAGTTTGCCTTTTCTTGCATCTTCTTAATCCTCACTCAGATCTTGGATAGGATAAGAGTTGGTAACTATTAGAAATGGTATGACTTAGAAGGGGCCTCAGCTGTGTAGACTGGTTGGGGTGAGGACACCTGGAGGCTTTGTAGTGGTCTAGCCCCATGAAGGTGGAGCCTGGAGGAAGTGGGTGGCTGTGAATTAGAATGAGGAGGGAAGGATCAGAGAGGGTGTTGAAGGCGGCACAGGATTGGATCCTTAGGATGAAGGTATTGCTTTAGTGAGAAATTGGGAAGAACAGGACAGGATACTGGAGAACACCTATGAGGGGGCTGATGGTATTCCCAAGGGGAGCAAGAGGAATCTCAGTAGGAAATGTACATTTGGGATTTAGTCTTTAAGTAAGTATTTTTTGGATACCTGTTATATTCAAAACATCCTGGGTGGAGGTAAGACATAGCTGCTGTCTTCAAGGAGCTTCTGCCATAGTAAATCTGTGGATGAAGAAGAATGAGGAGAGTTTTGGGTGTCAAGGGATAAGATAATGAGGGGAGAGGAGAGGGAGTGTTAGAGAAGTAGTAACATATGCACCATCAAATTGGAGGCTGGCCAGCTGCACAGAAGCTCTGCTAGGGCAGGCAGTGTGCATTTGTCATTGCTGTGCCCTAGCATTGCTTAGCATGGTCTTGTAGCTGCCACTTAATATGGAAGTGGATGGACTAATAAATGGAATAAACACTGGGGGAAGAGGACAAGGATGCTGCTCGGCTCACAGCGATCCCTGGCCAACTTTGAGTTGTTTCAGTGGAGTGTTGTGGATGGGGATTTGGAGTGACAATGGAGAAGGAGGGAGTGACAGCATGTGTAGACCACTCCTTTGGTAAGTACAGGCAGGAATCATGGGAAGGAAACCGGACTAGGGTTGTTGGTAGAGTTAGATAAAGATTTTCCCCGGAGGGCAGTCGGGACCGTGGTTTCCTTTGAGGGACAGGCCTGGAGTAGTCTTAATGATTGACCACAAGTTTTCAGTGAGGACAAGGAATGAAATCCTCGGGCATAGGGGGAAGGAATAAAACTTGGGTTACCATGTACTGGAGACTTTACCTTTGCAGTTTCGTTTAATCCTCGCAAGAACCCTGGGAAGAGAGAATATTAAATGACCTCATTTTATGGGGCGGGGTTGGACAAGCTCTGAAAGGCAAACATCTGCCCCCGATGTCACAGCTAGGAAGCGCCCAGCTGGATCTGCCCAGATCTGCGGGGCCTGGGCCGCCTGCCTCTGAGACACTCCAGCAGCATTTAGCAAAAAGTAGCCAGAAGTTGAGATGGAATGGGGAATCCAGAGTTATGGGTTGCAAGGCAGAAAGAGTGTAGGAGTTGTGAAGGGTTAATTATGAATCTACAAGAGAGGGAATTGACTGTTCTGGACCAGGGAACTGGACATTAGAATCTGCAGATCAGCAGAGAGCTGGGTGAGGGGCTTTCAGTAAGGATCTCAATTCATGCAGGGTTAGGTGTCTTGGATGTACCTTCTAATGTTGATGTCTGCCTTTTATGAAGCAGGTGAGAAAACAGCAAAGCCCAGGGCAGCAAGGAAATGAGACTGAGGTGTTGAAAGCTGGTTGAAATTGTTAGTGAAAATGGTGGAGACAGTAGGGAGGAAAAAGATGACTCAGCTCTTGAAGTCTTCTAGGAAAGTAGGGTAAGTCCAGGAGCAAAACAGCGTTAAAAAAGGCCTGCTGTGTTTGTTTTACATTTAATCATTACAGTTACCTCCTTCCCCCTCCCCCGATAATAGGCTGCCTTGCTTCCTTTTTATGGATTGGGAAATCTCTGAGGCTCCAGGGAGAAACTGCTTTAGCCAGGTTTATAGCTAGTTAATAGGCTAACCTATAGGGCTGAGATGCGAGCTCCCTTCTGTCTAACTGCAGGTGAGCCCATAGGCCAGCCTTGTGGCAGGAAGGTCAGCACAGAAACTCTGTCTGCCCTGCTTCTTTCCAAGCATTTCTCTCATTAGAAAGACAGGGACAGAGGAACAAGAGTTTCAGAAGCCTTAAAGGGAGTCGTGATAGCCACTAACTTTCATTTATCTAGTACATCTGGAGCTCCTGCTGGGTGCCTCAAAGTTGTTAGCTCATTTGGTCTTCACGGCAACCCAGATATTTGCATTTTACAGATACCTGTTCAAAGAGGTTTACTAATTTTGACTGGGGCCTGATAACTAATAAGTGAGTAAAACCAAGGTTAGACCTGCTTCTGGAAACTTTATCTGCTTATATTTTCAGATCAACCTGTGAGGTCGGTGGTTGGTTGGTTTACCCCATTTAACAGATGAGGAAACTGAGGCATAAGAAGACAAGTGGCTTATCCCAGGTTGTACTAAACAGTGGCTGAGCTCAGACTAGAACTCAGGTTTCCCCAGGGCTAGCCGTGGGCTCTTGATGGCAGAGGAGAAGTGAAATCATAAGTCAGGGCATCAGGAACAAAGGAGGCTGGCCCTGGGTGGCAGACCTTGGAAGTGAACATACCTGACTTCCAGGAGGAATGAATGGTAAGGGCAAATGCACCCTAACTTGGATTGTAGGCTCTGGGGGCTGTTTTGGTGGTGTATGGCAATTTGGGCTGAACTGATTCCCACCAGACTTCTGTGTTGTTGCTGGGGGGTGGTCAGGAAAACTTGGCCTCCTGCCAGGAGGGTTAAGGAATGGCATTTACAGGGCCTTTGTTTTTCCTTCACACTTACCTCACTGGCTGTGTTTGCAGTTTCAGCTTCCAGCGCTGGAAGAAGGAACCCTGTGGAGCAGACTAGCTCTGGGGTGAGGGGTGCAGAGAGAGACAGAACTTGTGGATCTCAGTTTTCTAGAAGTAAAAATTTAGCATGTGGGAGCTCAGGAATGTACTTGGAAATGTTTCCAATTTATTTTACTGCAAAGCAATATCGAATGAAAATGTGGGGAAAACCCAGGAGCCTGCAAATAATATATTACCTGCTTTCATTTTCTGTGTCTCCTTTTAAAAATCTTTGTCCTTACATAAGCAATTTTCTATGACTAACTGTAATGTTGATTCACTGTGTATCAACAGTACTGTATCCTGCCTTTAAAATTTGTCATTATAAGAGTTTCCATTTCTTATAATAATCATTTTAAACATATGTGATACTTTTCTGGTGGATGTTTTCCTTACCTATTCCTTTATTCTGGGGGCATTCAGATTGTAGCGTTTTACTATTTATAGACAATGAGATGACAATAAATTTTCTTTAAAAAAGAAATTAGTTTCCTATGATAAGTTCTCAGAAATTTGGATCCTGGGTCAAAAAGATGGAAGATCTTTTTTTTATTTTTTTAAAATTGGCATTTGGAAATTATGACCGAATCCCTTAAAAGCAACTTCACTGGGTATTGTTTTTATAACCAGCAAACTGGCAGTGGGGGGCCGGGCATGGTGTGGAGGGCCGTAGATGTGGAAAGCCACCTCCTAAAGCCAGTGAGTAGGGTCAGGTCGTCCTGAGGAAGTGGACAAGTGCCTCCCATTTTCCTGCTGCTGTGATGGGGGTTCAGCTTGCGCAGCCACCTATCCTGTCTCCCTCCCACACACCTGGGGACGCTGGTGGCTGCATGGGCGGAGCATTTGGAGTTAGTTGCCTCACCCTCTCTCCTTGCTTGTTCCATGAGAGAGACCCCAGAGAGGAGGTGTGGCTTTGTCGCTTGTCTTTCAGCCCCATTGGTTGGCTTTGAAGATTGATGTCATGTTTTTTCCCTCTTTCTCAGAGTTTGTTCCTGTTGAAGAGTGGCTCCTCTTCTAATTTCCAGATTCCTCGAGACTTTCGGAGTCTGGGTGAAATTCTCTACCTCTAAGGAGAAACAGTACTTACTCCTTCCTCAAGGGCAAGCCCTCCATTGCTATGGATACCGAATCCACTTATTCTGGATATTCTTACTATTCAAGTCATTCGAAAAAATCTCACAGACAAGGGTATGTAAGTTGTTCATTATTCCACTTTTCCATCTAGAGAAATCTACAGGTTGGTGGGGTTCTCTACACTTACTTTTCACTGACTTGGTGGTGGAGGTTCGGTCTATTGGTGCATGAGAAGCTGAGCTTTAAGAGCATTTAACATCCTTGGGAGTAACTGTGCTACCAGTTTACATTTCATAGCCACCATTAGAGTTGATGACTGTAATTTCTCACAATTGATTTTAAATTAAAGTTTCTTCCTGCAGTGGAAATATTTTTCATTTCTAGGTATTTCTTAGAGGTATCAGCTCTCCTGAAAGCTTTATGAAGAATATAAATGGAAGATTTAAAAAGTGTTCATTGCTTGTTGCTTTTCACCTGAAATTGTTGACTCATTGTCTGTTATGCCTTTGCCATGAGGCTTATTTAGTGAACTGGTGAGATTGGCCTCACACCTTATTTCTCTTAGACTAATCTTAAGGTGAACAAGTCTGGGTTTTGAAAACACTGTCCTGGGTGATATTGGTCAAACTCCACCTTTTCTGCAAAATAAACAGGTGTGCACTGGTATTCTTAGGGCCTGCTGTGTTACTGACCTGCAGAACGTTTGCTAAGTAGAAGAGCAAATGAACAAATAAAGAAATCAGTGAACAAATAGGTGGTGCTGTGCCAGTTAGGATTGTACTTGATGAAATTGCAGTGCTGCCATTTACTTAGCCTTCTCATCTGTGAAATGGGTACAGTAGTCCTCTCCTACAGGGCTGTTGAGAGGATTAAATGAGATTATGCCTGTAAAGCATGTAACACAGTATAGGTTGGAGGTCACTTGCCAGTGGTTGGATTAATGCTGTAGGCCTTGGCATTTCAGCACTATGTTCCAAGGTACCAGCTGGCTCCAGTCCAGATGCCCAGCTCTGCACTGACTTGGGAACAGTGATTGTAGTGGTTTTTCCCTGACTGAGCTGTTCTCCCTATAAGCAGCCTAATGCAGAGTGAGATTTGGTCTGTAAAACAGCAGTGAGCTACATACATCTAATTATTTACAAGCCCATCTGGGTTACTCACATAGAAAGAGGCTTGGGAGGGTATTCTCCAAGATGCCAGGAGTGGTCATCCACAGGGGGAGGCTTGGCAGAAGCTGAAGATTGATGGGAACTTTCATTTATGTTTTTGTACTTGTTCAGTTTTTTTACAAGTGTATATTTTGTAATTTTTAGAAATGAATGGAATCGATTATAAAGAAAACGTTCTCAAAAATATTTGATGACATGAGAATATGTTCATGAGACCATGTTATAAGAAACAGGATTCAAAATGTTGTACGCTATAATAGCTACATATACATATGATGAGTGCTCACATAGTGACTATGCCTGTGTCTGAGTATAGGTTGATGGTTGTATTTTCTTTTTAACTTTCCTAAATTTTTATGTGTTGCTCTTATCATAAAAATTTGGGGAAAACATGTCAGTGAGCTTGTGCTGGAGTCCAGGTAAGGCTTTCAAATCAGGGTGAGAAGCAGAAGGAGCCCTGGGGCAGGTGCTGCTGGATGGGACCTGGGATGACATGGCAGAGTCCAGCTCCTGAGACAATCAGAAACCCTCTGGCCATAACAGTTTAATCATACATTTCAGCTGGTGGGTAAACTTAGCAGATTTGGTTATGAAATACCAGAAACGGCTGTTTTAAAATACCACTTTTTTAGCCCTACCAATTCCCTTGTCAATGGCAGGCTTCCCTCAGCCACACCACAATGACAGAAGTAGGAATTTGGGATTCTCTGGGTACTTGGGTGAATAAAGGAGGTTGGCTTGCAGTATTCTTTGTGGGAACCATCTCTGGCCTCTTCTGTCTACACTCAAGTTCTGACTTTCACGCTTCGGAGCCCATTGCTACGCTCTGCTATTTCCTTAGGCCTCTTGGGGTCCCCAGAAATTGATATTCCAATGCCCTTGTGGTGACTCAAAGAGACTGTAACTTCCAATTAAAATAACATGCAGAACTTTTAATGCTTTCTTGGACCCATGTGGAAAGTACTTGGCAAATGTTAATACAAGCTCAGACTTTTAATCAATGATTCAAAAAATGTTCCTGGATATTTACTCTGAGAAAAGCTCTGAGAGAGGAGATGAGCCTTAGAGATTTGTAGTACACTCCATGGGTTCTTTAAAAACACTGCTACCACCTACCGGTGGCGGATTCTCAACTGATGGCAGCGCAGGGCACAGCAACTGTGGGGTGAGGGCTGCCGTCCCTGGAGAGCATGGGCTATGGCGTACTTTCCTGGGGCCTAAAGAAACTTTAGCAGTGGGTGTACCCTCCATGGGCATGAGAGCAGGCCCCAGGCCCAGCCAAGAGTGTTTTGTCCCAGGAGTGTCCCTGTGAAGGCTACCCTGCTCAGGGGTTTGTTGGGAACTTGAAGGGTAGGAAGGTGCATGGAGGTTAGGGGGGTGGGAACCATGCTCTTTGGTAATTTTAGTCAGACTCCAACTCAGGGAGGAATAATGAAATGCACCAAACTTGATATGCCTAATGACACCGTGATCATCTTAGAAGACTGGCCAGGTTCCAAGCAGATGACAAGTGACTCCTTTCTAACAAAGAGGTCAGTGGCCTGGTTTTGTGATGCCCGCAGTCTCCAGAGGGTGTCCAATTAACTTGCTGGGAGAATGGTGTGGACTCTTGCTGGCCCTACCTAACCTTTGGGCTTGGAGCACAAGTTCCCTGATTTAAACACAGCAGCTGCCAGCCACATTAACTGCTTTGGGGGTGTCTGCTAGCCCCTCGTAGCCATTATCTTGTATTCTCACAGCAGTCCTAGAATGATGGGAGGTCGTAGCCCCATTTACAGGTGATAAAATAGAGGCACAGAGGGCAATGCTTTTTGTCTAAAATTACAAAGTTAGTAGGTGCCCTCAGCAGATTTTGGGCCCACCTTGTTTCTTTAGAAGGGAAATGCTACTTTTGGAAAGGGAAATGAAGGGTGACGCATGTGACTAATGTGCTGGAATACACACAACGAGGGCTGTTGGGGCAGTGGAGGAATTGGTGCTTTTGTTTCAAGGCTGCTTCGGCCTGTGTGCCCTGCGCCCAGCCTTCCTCCCCCCATCACAGCCAAGAGGAAGCAGCCAGCCGGGCCCCAGCAGCCAGCAGAGAGAAAGGACAGGTCGTGGGTGGCGAGAGAGAAGGAAAGGGAGGAGTAACCGGTGGGGCCAGCTTTCCCCAAATAGAAATAGGCAAACAACAGAAACAGGCCTAAATAATCTTCCCAGGAAATGCTGACTGTAAGTGGGAACGGTGGTCATTACAGGGGTTCTGGCTGAAACGAGGCGGGTGACGGCAGCCCCCAAGGGCTTAGCTCTAGAACCACCTAAACAGCTGCATTTGCTCACACACGTGCGGTGCAGACACATGCCCGGCTGCCTACATGCCACCACTTGCTCTTCCTGCCCCTCACACGCGCAGGTAATACTTATCTTTGCTCAAAAGTCAGATGCCGCATGGAGACAGATTCTGAGATAAAGATACAAAGAAAAACCCTCATAGTTGACACAGCCGCCCAGCAAAGGCACAGAAGTGATCCAGACCACTGAGGCAGAGTTGGAAAAACACACAAGTGTATGTGCGTTTGCAACACACCTCCCTGTGGCTTGGCAGCCTGTTTACCCCCCTGGTCTCCCATTTCCATACTCTTAGACGCCATGAACGGATTGTCTTCATTACTGGGGAACCCTCTCTAGACAGCACTTGGCAGCCATAGGTTTTCCCTGGAGTTATGGCATCTGGCGCTACAGGGGTGAGCATTTGAGTACATCCTACAGTGAGGTGGCCAGACTGGAAAGCACTGAATGGCAGGAGTTTTGTAGTGTCACTGTGAAGTCCTGGCTTGGCTCAGAGACCTTCTTAGAGCAGTCATTGGGGGCCAGTGATTTCTGATAAAGTTTCTCTAATTTTCTAATAACTTTTTAAAAATAAAAGCTATATGGTAGGTTCTGCTCCCTTGGTAGCATGACCAGTACCTGGCACAGTGCCAGTGCTGAGCTGACGGGAAGTGTCTCACCTTCACCTCTCACTTGACAGTGGGTGAAAGGCTTTCAGCTCACGGTGTCCCTCAGTCACGACTGCATGCTGTCCTGAGCCTTTCTCCCAAATTCATCCACTTCATACTATTTTAATAAAGTGGCGCTGTGTATTGTAACATTGTGCAGCTGAGCATTATAGTCATGGCTCCCATTATCGAGTCCCTGCTGTATACATACAGGGCATTTCACAAGGAGACAGACTTCCAAGCAGTCACCCAACAACCTCCTTCCAGGAGCATTTGGCAAGAGAATCTTGGGGCAAGTTTCCTTTACCACCTGCAGTCACCTAGGGTGCTGGAGAAAATTTTGACTTCCACTGTCTCCCTTCCAGAAAATTATTTGAGAGTGGGGCCAACAGATCTGCACTTGAGTCTATAACCAGGGTAGTTTTTCTGTATACTTTTTTAAGTTTAAGAAGCGTTTAAAGGTTAAGACACACTGGTTAGGGTTTTGGGCTCTGGAGAATGAGAAGCCTTCCTTGGGTTATCAGACAGTAAGTTCTTCTCTGGTTTCCCTCCAGTGTGACCAGGGGAATTGTTGGACAGTTATTTCACATTTGCGTGCTCCTGGGCCCTTTAAGAGCCAGGCTGGGAGGGCTGGTGATGGGAGCCCTGGCTGGTGAGAGAGGCTGTTTCCACCCCTGGGTGGCTCCCCACCTGCTTTCTGCCCTGGTAGGGTTCGGGCTTCGGGAATTGGCACTCAGTGAAAGAATTGTGATTTCCAGTGGAATTTGTGTGTCACAAGATTTGACCCATGGGACCAGTGAATAGATAGATGGGTTAGGTGAGCATGTGATTTGGCTGGTGGCCGAGAGAGTGATAAATGTGAGAGCAGTTGGGGAAAGTGGAAACGGAGTAAGGTAGAAGAGGGGCCTTGTCCGTCTGGCCGAAGGCAGGGCCGGGTGAAGCAGCAATTCCAGACTTATTCTGAGGTTAGTTCTGAAACTGACCAAACACCAGGAAAGTCTCTCCCACATTGTTTATTGTTTCTCACCGTGGGCGCCTTTTGAAGTGATTGTATTTGACAGCCCAGAGTGTTGGGCACACAGCTTTGTGCTCTCCAAGGTCACAGTCCAATTGTGACTCCTAGCAGTCGCTTCAAAGTTGTATTTCATAGCTCTAGTAGTTTTCAAGTATAAGGGTGTGAGAATGAGCTTGACTAATATTGATGCCATGAAATCTTCCAGTGCACCATAGTGGGTTTGAACAGAAGTGGTGGGAACAGACCCGAATTCAGGTCTGCCACTTACTGTAATACTACTTTGGGAAGTAACTTAAACTCCATGAGCCTCAGTTTCCTTGTCTGTAAAATGAAGACAATAATATTAGCTTCATAGGATTATTATTAGGATTGAATGAAATTAATATAGTGAAGCATTCAGCAAAGTGTTCTATAAATTGGGGTAGGATGTGAGGTAGTTGGCATTGTTAGATGTATTTCTGGGTAAACAACCAAATTCTCTGCTTATTTGGCTGTTTTGCTAGCTGCCTTGTTAAAATAACTGAGTTGACCAGAACACCTCTATTTTTAGAGTCTAACTTAGCAGTTGTATTAGTTTGTTCTTGCATGGCCATAAATACCTGGCTGGGCGCGGTGGCTCATGCTTGTAATCCCAGTATTTTGGGAGGCTGAGGTATACTGATCACGAAGTCAGGAGATCAAGACCATCCTGGCCAACATGGCGAAACCCTGTCTCTACTAAAAATATAAAAAAATTAGCTAGGCATGCTGATGTGCGCCTGTAATCCCAACTACTTTGGAGGCTGAGGCACGAGAATTGCTTGAACCAGGGAGTAGGAGGTTGCAATAAGCCGAGATTGCCCCACTACACTCCAGCCTGGTGACAAAGCGAGACTCCATCTCAAAAAAAAAGAAATACCTGAGACCTTCATAACGAAATGAGGTTTAACTGGCTCACAGTTCTGCGGGCTTTACAGGAAGCATGGTACTGACATCTGCTTGGTTTCTAGAGAGGCCTCAGGAAGCTTACAGTCGTGGCAGAAGACGAAGGGGAAGAAGGCACATCACGTGGTGAAAGTGGGAGCAAGAGAGTTGGGAGAGGAGGTGCCACACACTTTTAAAGAATCAGATCTCCCAAGAACTCACTCACTATTGTGAAGATAGCCACAAGCCATGAGGGGTTCATCCCCATGATCCAGACACCTCCCACCAGGCCCTGCTTCTAGCACTGGGGATTACAATTCATCATGAGATTTGGGTGGGGACACCGAAATCAGCAATAGATTGTAATTATAAGTTGTGCTCTATGGATAGAGTTGTCACCAAAAGATTCCCTTGGCCATGGGAGCCTGCTGGCTCTTTGAAGGAATCAATCAGTGCTTATCCCAGGGAGATAATGATAAGGTCGAAGTTTAACAAGAAATCTGCATTTTCTTAAGCTAAGTAGTAGGTTAACAGAAGATATGTTGTGTGTTAATAGTTCTACTTATATCTCTTTCTCCAGGGTATACACACTCTGTGTCACTAAGTGAAGACATCGTGCTTTGACACTGGCTAATAGTAGTAGCAATCACAGCCACTGTGCGTTAGCACTTGCTCCACATCCTTGTACTGAGCACTACTTACGTTAGGTGGTGGTGTTGGCACCATTTCATACATAAAGAAACTGAGGTTTTCAGAGATTGAATAACTTGGTGCAAGATCACACATCTGGTAGGGCAGAACCAAGATCTGTTTGTCTCCAAAATCTGCTTCTATCCTGCCTGGGAGACCTTGGGAATGAGGGCGAGTGCTTGTAGGAAGCAGGGCTGATGTCAACGAGGCTGTGGGGGCAGGAGGCTGAGGGAACTCACTGACCCTTGAGGGGTCCTTAGGTGGGGGCTTCTGGGTTTCCTGTTGGCAGCTGGAGGGGGAGTGCCAGTTCCCATAAGTAGTTATTGCCCAGGTTGTGACCTGGGCTTGGCCACAGTGATTGGTTCCTTTTGGAATTTCATGAATGACCCTCAGGCAGGATTCTTACAATCATCCTGGAAGACCACCCAGGAAGTTCCTGTGGGGTAAAATGATGCAGCAGACTGCTTTCCTCAGGAGGCCTGAAACCCTCCCCGAACACACACACACACACACACACACACACTCACACACACCCTCCCCAAACACACACACACACACACACACACACACATACACACCCTCCCCAAACACACACACACACACACACACACACATACACACCCTCCGCACCTCTTGGTGTCTTTTGTCCTAGCTTAGCTTGTTTGTTTCTATGGTTTCTTCAAGTTCAGCTAGAACCTATGTGAATGACTTAGTTTTGAACTTGTAAGAATGAGAAGTAAACAATTCAACCAAATCAAATCAGTAATTATTACAGTAAAGTGTAACTAACTACAGAAATTCTAAAATTACAATTTTAGGCTTTGCAAAAATATGACTGTTGATAGAGAAAGAATGACAGTCTTTGTTTTGGGTCTTGGAATGGCAGAAAGAAAATATTAAGTAGGAAGTAAAAATCAGTGTACCCCTTGAAGTGTGATGTGGACGTACATGTTTTGATGCTGTGTGTGCACACGTGTGTGTATGTGCACATGCATGCATGTGTGTGTAGAATTTTCCTAAATTCAAAATGATACTTATATTTCTGTGAACCCAGAGAATTAATTAACATGGCATAAAGGTACTAGCTCATTGTTGTTTTTCAGGGAGAGAACTAGAGAGAGACACAAATCGCCCCGGAGTAAAGATGGCAGAGGGTCAGAAAAGTCTGTCACCATTCAAGCTCCCACTGGCGAGCCCCTGTTGGCAAATGATTCTACTCGGACAGAGGAAGTTCAGGTAAGGATCAAAGGCGGTCTGTAAGCACACTGCCGCTTGGCCAAGACTCCTTTCTGTAAATGTTTTCCTAAGTCTTGCTGCCGTAGATTCTCTTGGGTTTTTGTCTTTATTTTTCTAGCATGCTAATTAGTTTATCTATGTCCTATGATCTCTTGGTCTGAGAACAGCCCGTCCTGCCCTTTGGTAGCTTGGGGATTCTCCTGAAGTGTGATTGGTTGGCCTGCTTTGCATGGCGTGGAAAAGACGCCAGCCAGTGATAACAGGGAAGGGAAGGGAAAAGCTGAAGTCTCCCACAACTCATTTCAAAATGGAACAGTATAAGGAGGAGAAGGAAACCCAGGAAACCTACGTAGTGTTAAGAAGAAGAGGGAAAAACGTGGGGCAGCCCAGACTGACCGTTCCTACTAGATCTATATAGTAAATCAGAGGCTGCACACGCAGATGCCTGGTAGAGGAACATAAGTTAATTAAGGAGGCCCTGGGTCGAAAAGAGAGGGCAAAAATATCTCAAACAAGCTTTGGGTTAACAGCAATCTGTGCAGTGCCTCAGTGTCACTGCTGTTGTGTGGCGTGAAGGAGCCTATGGCAAACTGGAGAATGCATTTTCTCTGTAAAGGAAACAGCAGCTCTGCAGCTCCAGACACCTACTGCTGCTCAGGAATGCAAGGATTCAGTGTTTAAGCAAAGCTGGAAATCCTCACTTTATATTATTTTTGAAATATACTTTATTTTTTAAAGCATTGAATGGGTTCTTCTCCAGGTTCCAACTGTCTGGCAGCCCATCTGATTTAAATAAACATCTGAGCTATACACAGAAACATGTTTGCACACCCTCTGCACATCCTGAAGTATATATACACATGTCCAGTCTTGCCCCTCATAAACAAAGCAATGTATGATACACAGCTGTAAAGACAGATATAGGACTGTAGATAAGCATAAATCTGTACATACCTGTGCGTACACACAGGTAAGCATTTATAATTAGATAGATGGACTTGGAATTCCTAGGAGCACACAAGGTGTTCTTGGGACACAAAACTACAGTTGTGGGTTGAACATGGGGTTCACTGAGCAGTGAGCAAATGTCTTTAGTGCTACCTGCTTGGCTGTGGGATGGCTGATGGTTGGATGGGGCCAGTCCTAGGACTGGGTCACCCTGGAGTGCCAGAAGGGGTCAGTTTCCTCCTGGATGCGCGTTCAGAGGTGCCGGTGGCCTACAGTGAAGGCTCTTCTTTCTCCACATCTCCTCTGTACCTCGTAGCTGAGAACTAATTTGGGAAGCTGCTGGTGCTGTCCCAGGAAGGTCTGGTGTGAAAAGCATTGAGATGGGTGTTTGGAGGCTGTATTTCTCAGTAACTCCGTTACCTTGAGCAGTCACAGCCTTTGTAGGCCTCAGTTTCTTTATGAAAATCTAGGGGTTTTGATGAAAGAATCCCAGGTCGTTTTTCTTCTAAGAACCTCAAGCTTGACAGGACCCTTTGTACATGTACATTTTTTAGGCATGCATGTACACCCCGGAAATTCTCTTGTGCCCTTCCTAGTCAATCTCTGCCTTACCCTCACCCCTCCAAGGCAAACACTGTGTTGATTTCTGTCACTGTAGATTAATTTTGCCTGTTTTTGAATTTAATATAAGTAGAATCATATGGTCTGTCTCCCACCCACCCACTACCCTGCTCAGCATAATGATTTTGAGATTTATTCATGTTTTGGTATGTTTCAACAGCTTATTTTTTTTACTTTTACTGAGTAGTATTCCATTGTATCAGTGTACCACAATTTATTATCCATTCTCTTAGTGGATGGACATTTGGGTTGTACCATTTTGGCTGTTATGAACCTTCTTGTTGTTGTCTCTTGTTGGATATATCTTTTCTTTTCTTTTTCTTTCTTTTTTTTTTTTTTTTTTTTTTCTTTGAGACAGAGTCTTGCTTTCTCACCCAGGCTGGAGTCCAGGGACGTGATCTCAGCTCATTGAATCTTCTGTCTCTGGGGTTCAAACAATTCTCCTGCCTCAGCCTCCTGAGTAGCCGGGATTACAAGCATGCACCACCACGCCCAGCTGATTTTGTATTTTTAGTACAGTCAGGGTTGCATCGTGTTGGCCAGGCTGGTCTCAAACTCCTGACCTCAGGTGATTTGCACACCTTGGCCTCCTAAAGTGCTAGGATTACAGGCGTGAGCCACTGCGCCCAGCTGGATGTAGGTTTTTATTAATTTTTGGATAAAACCTGAGAGTGGAATTGCTTTGCCATAGAGTTAAGTGTATATTTAAATTTATATGAAACTGCCAGAGTGGTTTTCCAGAGGCACTATAGTATCGTGGTCCACGTCCACCAGCAGTGTCCGAGAGTCCTGGCTGCCTCTGGCCATCATCTTAAATAGAAATTTCTTAAAGAGGAATTAGGTGTATGTGATCCATCTAACTTTCCAAGTTGAAGGATTATTGGTTCATAGGATTGAGACCTTCACCACCACCACTTCTTACCATGGCCCATACATTTCATAAATCATGTTTTTTTCATCACTACTAGATTTGGGATTATTTAGTTACGAGCGATCTCTGTCTTGCTGATTTAGCTACTAACTTGAACTAGCTTTTTCTAAGTTGGTGTCCTAATTTCGCCTACTTTGTCACTGCATCTGACTGTTTTTTCCAAGTGAAAGGATATGTATGAATCTCTGAGGCAAAACCTCTTTGGCCCATGTCTTTTCAGTGCCTTGCTCTCTTGTTGCTCCATGATTTATTGCCAGTTGTTTTTAAACACCAAAATCCTTTAAAATTCTATCACCTGGGTCTTGCTAAATGAATAGACTGATTGCTCTAACTAGCAACTGCCCGGAAGTTTAAAAAGAGAGGAAGCTGGGGCCAGGCGCGGGGGCTCACGCCTGTAATCCCAGCCCTTTGGGAGGCCGAGGTGGGTGGATCACGAGGTCAAGAGATCAAGACCATCCTGGTCAACATGGTGAAACCCCCATCTCTACTAAAAATACAAAAATTAGCCGGGCGTGGTGGCACGCACCTGTGGTCCCAGCTACTGGGGAGGCCGAGGCGAAAGAATCACTTGAACCCAGGAGGCGGAGGTTGCAGTGAGCTGGGATTGTGCCACTGTACTCCAGCCTGGGGACAGAGCAAGACTCTGTCTCAAAAAAAAAGAAGAAGCTGGAAAGTAAAAGATACATTATAATAATCCTGGTTATTTCTGTGCCCTTGATGTTTAGTTTCTCATGAAAACATGTTTTAGAAAGAATGTTTAAGCCAATCTGGCTATAAATGAATTCTTGGATTTGCTTAGATTGGTGCATGAGAAATACTGTTAAAGAGTGCTTGACACTGATAGTTGTTAAGCGGGTCTTGTGAACATCATATGGAGATTTTTAAATGTGGGTCCTAGTTGTAGGTAAGCTTGGGTTTGTGTAGTGGTGTGAGTTCCCTTGCTATGTATGCCCTTAGCTCTTCTGGGCTGCTGGATGGTGTAGTTATACTCCCACCTCCAGAAGTTGGACTTCGTAAGCCTTTATAACCCAGTGTGAATTGGAAAGAAAATGCAGGTGGTTTATCTCTATAGATGAGCTCTCACAAGATTAGTCTAACAGCTGGATTGTGCATTGCAGGGCAAACAGCTCCAGGCCCTCAGAGCCTCTCACGGCTTTTCAGCACAGGGGATGATAATCAATGTTTCGTCAATGAATCACCCAAACAGAGAGATCACATTATATTTTCTCTGTTTGAAAAGGTGAATACCTCATACATTTTGAACATTTCAATGAAGATTATTTGGCTTTAAAAGTTCTAATATTTAAAGAGTTAAGCTTTCATTTTCTGGAAGCCGTTGTGAATAGGGCTGGGTCGATGTGTCAGGCCCTGCATGTTCACTGCTCTTTGTAGCTTTTACAAATGACTTGCTTCGTGTCATCCTCACTGTCTTCTCCCCACCAGGATGACAACTGGGGAGAGACCACCACGGCCATCACAGGCACCTCGGAGCACAGCATATCCCAAGAGGACATTGCCAGAATCAGCAAGGACATGGAGGACAGTGTGGGGCTGGATTGCAAACGCTACCTGGGCCTCACCGTCGCCTCCTTTCTTGGACTTCTGGTTTTCCTCACCCCTATCGCCTTCATCCTGTTACCTCCGATCCTGTGGAGGGATGAGCTGGAGCCTTGTGGCACAATTTGTGAGGGGCTCTTTATCTCCGTGGCATTCAAACTCCTCATTCTGCTTATAGGAACCTGGGCACTTTTTTTCCGCAAGCGGAGAGCTGACATGCCACGGGTGTTTGTGTTTCGTGCCCTTTTGCTGGTCCTCATCTTTCTCTTTGTGGTTTGCTATTGGCTTTTTTATGGGGTCCGCATTTTGGACTCTCGGGACCGGAATTACCAGGGCATTGTGCAATACGCAGTCTCCCTCGTGGATGCCCTCCTCTTCATCCATTACCTGGCCATCGTCCTGCTGGAGCTCAGGCAGCTGCAGCCCATGTTCACACTGCAGGTAGTCCGCTCTACCGATGGCGAGTCCCGCTTCTACAGCCTGGGACACTTGAGGTAAGAGGCAACATCCAGGAGGAAGAAAGGACGGCTGCTGCCTTGCTGGGAGACAGCTGCTCTGTATTACATGAGGGGTGGAGACAGATGCCAAGCGCGAGGACCAGGGTGTGACTCTTTTCTGGTTTGGGAAGGAGCTGCAAGGGTAGGGAGGGTCTCCATGTTCATTGAGCTTCTGGACTTCTGGATGGCGCAGGGCAGTTCCTGGCTGTCACCCGGGTTGAGGTTTTGTTGGACCTGTTCTCAAAGTTGTTGGCAGCTCCCAAAAATGATGGAGAAAGAAGATGCATAGTGATGGCTGCCTACTTTGATGCTGAAATTGGCCTATGGGCAGTGGATAAAGTGACCAGCGGCTCCCTTTTGTCCAAAATGTGATATCTGGTTTACCATGTTGTGCCAGTGAAATCATTAATTGTTCCTTTTTTTCTACTCTCAGAGGCCTGGTTTCGGCAGTACATTAAATGGTCATCCTAGGGACCCTCCAATAAAGAATCAAGTGTAGGTTAGAGACTCCAACTCTGTAAGTCTTGAGTGTTTTGAAAATTGTATGCCTGAGAAAAAGTTAGAAATCAGTTGGGTTGTCATACGTTAAATCTCTGCATAAAATCTTGTTATTTTGTGGTTAACTAAGAGTGATTACCATCATTTTATTTACTTCAAGGTACGCACTTTATATAGATTGTATATTCAGTCTTCATAGAACCCTGTGACCTAGTATTATTAATCCCTGCGTCACAGATGAAGAAACTAGTGTTCAGAGGATTTAAGTAGTTTGGACAAAAACGTATGGCTAGCCTCATTTAGGATTCACTCACATGAGGCCAGGGCTGAGCAAATGCCCTCATAACAGCCTCTCTCTCTCACTTTGTAGTTAGTGGCTTATTTTTCCATTTGTTTTCTTCCACACACTATGAACTCCCTGAGGCCAGGGGCTGCCCTTATACCTCATGACATCCTTAGTGCCTGGCATGGAGCATGGCACACAGTTGGTACTGAGACAGCCTCTGGGTGAATGCAGAGCTTGGGATATCTGACTTCAAAGCCTTTGCCCTCTCCCAGTTTCTCTGCCTGCCTAGGCAGTATATGCTTATGTGTTTAGCCTGCTTGGCACAGAGTAGGCACTTAGTTTATTGTCGCTATTACTGCTGTGATAGTGTAGCTGGCAGAGCAGCCAGGATCAGCAAGGGCACACCTTAGTGGGTATCAGAACAATCGGCTTTGTCATAGATTTGGCTGGGCTCCAGGGAGGTGGCTTGGCCTGTTTGGAGTGAGGCCACACTGCCAAACCGTCTTCTTGTTGGCGTGTACAATCTTTCATTCCTCTGGTTTGGCTTGTACCACGAGGATGGGACGATTTAGTGTTCAAGTTTACTGCCACCCTAACTGATCCTTGGTGGAAACGGGTGTCTAAGTCACATGTCTGTGCGTCAAAAGTCTGGTGTTTTGAGTCCATCACAGATGCCTGTAGGGCTCAGAAAACAAGCAGGTTTCTGCTTCGCTGCATATTCATCTCAGAAGGCGTTCTTTCCCCATGTTTGGCGTTGGAGAATGACCAGCAGATTTGTGTTAAACATCTGCTGTGTGCAGAGCCCCGGACACACCAGGCTGGCTGCCTTCAGAACTCTGTCTCAGCACCTGTGGCACTAACCATGACTTGGAGAGAGACCAGTGCACCGCTGTCTGGTGGACAGGTGCAGAAACAGGCCTGGGGGTATAGGAGAGAGGAACACAGGACAGGGAATTTCAGATTGTGGCAGCAATAAAGCCGAGGAGGACAGAGTCTATCTCAGAACAGGTTTTGCTGCAGTTAAATTGGTGGAGAAAAATCCGGCGGTGATCACAGTGGAGATGAGTTATATTTGGGACTCTGTATATATAGGTAGCCAAGACACTGGCCAGGAATGAGGTCTGTGGTGGTTTTGTTTTTTGGTCCTCAGCCCTAGTTGTTGTGAATCCCACCTGCATAGGTGGGAAAGGGCAGGGCATCTTCTCCCCGCAGGTCATCCAGGGTGGTGCGCCTGACGTCCCCCCATGGGCTCCCACATTGCTCCTCCCTGTAGGACTGGTTGAGCTGCACACTGCATCTGGGTGGGGGTGGAGAGGGGACAAACCAAACAGCCTGAGGAAAGTATGCCTGTGGCGTGTTCAGAAAACGTAATTAGCAGCAGCTCTCGCCTCTCACCACACAGCTCTGCTGGTCAGGGCAGAACTGGATGGGAGAAGCCAGACTATGCTGTCTGGCTCCCAGGCGTGCTGCAAACCTCTCAGTCTGTCCTCACCGTGTCCAACAACTGTCCAGGCTTTCAGAAACTCTAGTCAGTCACCCCAGCTCCCCAGGGAGACCCAGAAGGTGGCAAGGGCCCAGCAGCCCTGGGGAGAGCTTTCTGAGGTGGTCCCCGGCATCATCCCTTCAGCTTCTCTTTAAGGCCACTGGTTTTCCTCCTCTCCCTGCCTTTAATAAGGCCCTCTTTGTCCCTCTCATGGAGACCCTGGGTTAAGGGGTGGAAAGAATGGCTGGGGAAGGAGGGACGTCTTTAATGACAAATGGAGCCCTCAATCAGGGCCAGATGCCCAAGTGACAGCCAGTCTGCCAGAGCTGGAGCAGGCTTGGCACCTTTCCTCCTGGCATTGTGTGGGCCTGGTCACCCGCCGATCCTTGGGCTAAATCTGGTCTGAACCCAGCAGTAGCTGGAAGAGTTACTGGGCCAGAAATACAACTTCTAAGGCCCTTTGTAAAGTGTAGAAACAGACAGGAGGGAAAGGGGAGCGGGAATAGACAAAGCGAGCTTCAGAGATCAGAAAAGCAGGTCTCCGTCAGACCCAGCAGAATCACAGGCTGTCGGCTCTCCCTTTATGTAAAGCCTTCAGCATGGCAGCAACCTATCGGGCTTAGGTGGCAAGCGATGGTGAGTTATTTTTTATGTTTTCAAAGATGATTTTATCGAATTGACTGAACTATTTTTGAGAGTTGTCAAAAGAATGCCTACTCTTTAGTTTCTTAAAGAAAACAGGCTTCTCGTTAGTTCATAAAAGGCACTTGCTGGTGGCCCTGCTTGTTGGAAGGAATGAAGTTTGGGGCTTATTTGAAAACTTTCAAAAATGTAAAAAGTTGTTGCAGAAAGTAAGGTACCACAAATAGATTGAGATGATTCCTAACCTCCGCCCAGTGCCCTGGGAGTTACAGAAAGCTTTTCATAGGTTTGGACTCATTTACCGCTCCTTTCTGCCTTGTCAGAGGTCAGAGCAGGTGGAGTCAAGGTGTCCCCTTTTACAGTTGAGGTCCCCAAGCCCTAGAGTAAGGACTGCCCAAGGTCACAGGGGAACAGCACCTTCCTGGGCATCACACCCCTTACCTCACCGCACTCTCTGCAGCGTCCTGGGGTCTCACACAGTTGCTTTGTGATTTTCCATACACGCCTTGCTCATCACGTTTGTTGGCCCCATTCTCACAATGAGTTGCTAACTTTTCCAGGATTTTACCAGAGACTAAGACTTTTGATATTCCTTTATTTGAGGAGAAACCTGGAAGAATAGAAACTAAATAGAGACTAAAAAATGACATTCAATTATCTTAATAATTTCTCAGTTTTGAAATCTATAAAGGGAAATACTGTGTATATTGGTGCACAGACACAAGTGTAATTGACTGGTTGAATGTGAAATAGTAGAACAACAGAGACAAATAAAGAAAACCTTAACAATAAACAATTACATAGTCTTTACTGGGTGCCAGCTACCTTCTAGTCTTTTAACAGCAACTCAACTTTCACAACAGTCATGTGAGATGGTAGGTTCTGGTAGCCTCCTTTTCAGATGCGCGGACTGAGGCGTGGCAGAGTTGAATAAGTCCAAGGCCCCACACTTTGTAATTGTGGGATCCGGGATTTGAGTCTAGGCTCTCTGGTTCCAGAATGATCTTACCATTTCACTATTACTACCTCTGAATAGATAGGTTCATGTTCACATCACTGCTTTAGGAACACATGAACAAATCTGGACGCATTTTTTGAGTGTTTCCCGTGTGCCAGCCTGCGTACTAGCTGTTTTTGTATACATTATCGTATTTCATTTAACACAGCGCTTAGGGCTAGAACAGAGAGAATGTGGAGGATTGTCAAGATGACTTGCACTCTCAGGTTCATTCCTTAGCTCCACTGGTTATTTTATTCACTCAGTTGACAAAGTCTGGTCCTGAAACTCATAGCAGTAGGTTTGAGTCTTTGGTTAGACCTTTTTAACCTCCTATACTTCACATGTCTCAAAAAAAATATCTTTTATCTGTTATTGTGTAATAACTCCCCCACCACTTAGTAGCTTAAAACAACCAATTCAGTATTTCTCACAGTTGTGCAGCATGGATTGGGCTCAGCCAGGTGGTTCTTTAGCTGATCCTGCCCGCGGTCCTGTATGATTATACTCACATGGCAAGTGAGCCAAGGCTGACCTTCTTTTCCTGTGTATTCTCCTCTCCTTCTAGTGGCCTCTCCTTGTCGATTCCTTATTAGGGTTGCTAGATTCCTTAAATGGCAGCTCAGGGCTCCCAGGATCACAAAAGCAGAAGCTCCCAGGCCTTGTAAGGCCTGGGCCTGGAATTGGCCCAGTATTATTTCTACTGCAGTCTCTTGGTGAAAGCAAGCCACAGCCCTATCCCACATTTAAGGAGAGAAGACGACACAAGACAGAGACTACTAGGATGTTGAGTTCAACGTAGCAGACTCCTACAACCACCTTAGGCTCTCATTCTCAGAGTCTGTTTGTTCTTATTTTGCATATAGTTCTAACAAATTTAATTATTGATTTCTATACCTTAAAAAGTCCAGAAGTCACATATTTTGAGGGGAAAAAGAGTTGCTTTAAGGAGGTATATGAAAATCAATGAAAAATGATAGCTGGTAGTCATCAACAAGGAGAGAGACTTAGAACCACAAAAGCAGATGAGACTCAGCACTCTGGGAAAGTGTCTGCAGTGACCCATTCTGTAGGATATTTATATTGCTGAAGCTCCACTGTATGTAATTCAGCCAGCAGGTTTTAACTGTTTGGGTTTTTAAGCTTCGGGTCAAAGTTTTGGGGTCAAAAATGTTTCATTCATTGAGACTGAGAAAGAGTAGCTTATACATCAACACTGGCCATGGACCCTGATATGTTTTGGCTGTGTCGCGCCCGAATCTCATCTTGAATTGTAACTCCCAAAATTCTCACATGTTGTGGGAGGGACTCAGTGGGAGGTAATTGAATCACAGGGCAGTTTCTCCCATATTGTTCTTGTGGTGGTGATTAAGTCTCAAGATTTGATGGTTTTATAAGGGTTTCCCCTTTCGTTTGGCTCTCATTCTCTCTCTTTCCCGCTGCCTTTTGCCTTCTGCCATGATTGTGAGGCCTCCCCAGCCATGTGGAACTGAATCCATTAAACCTCTTTTTCTGTGTGAATTACCCAGTCTTGGGTGTGTCTTTATCAGCAGCATAAAAATGGACTAATACAGACCTTTTAATCAAAGATGTGGTAACTAATCAATCGCAGAACCACCTGTGCTTTAGAAGAAATGATCCTTGGATTGCTTTTCAAGCGGTGGAAATTTATGATTGTCACATTATCTGTTGTGATTATATTCAAGAAAGTGTTATAAACTCAACATTTGTACTTCCCCAAAATTCATATGTGGAAGCCTTAACCTCCAGTGTGGCGTATTTGGAGATGGAACCTCTAAGGAAGTAATTGAGGTTAAATGTAGTCACAGTGTGGGGCACTATGATCCCACAGGACTGGCATCCTTATAAGAACAGATACCAGAGAGCTTGCTCCCTCTCTGCACGCACCCTTTGAAAACGCTGTGTGAGGCCACAGAAAGAAGGTAGCCATCTGTAAGCCTAGAAGAGAGCCCTCGACAGGAACCAGATTGGCTGGAGCCTTGATCTTGGACCCCTAGCCCCCAGAACTGTGAGAAAATAAGCTTCTGTTGTTTAAGCTACCTAGTCTATAGCAGTTTGATACAACAGCCTGAGCTAAGACAGGAGTATTATATACACTGGAGACTTTTGAGCTGTTGAAACAGAGCTCATGTTGCCCTCTCTAGAGCTTATGTATGCATCCTCCTACCTTGCATGGGGCCTCGCTTCTCTGGATTACGCTTTGGTTTCTAGTTTTAAGTGATGAAGGTAGAGTCTTCTAGGGAGGTTAAAGTTACTCCAGTAATTCCAGGATATTTCTAGCTCCTTTTGAAATCGTATGCTTGTGATTCTGGGTCAAGTAATGTCCAAGCCAGTGATTACATTGCTGGTAGGCGTGGCTCTCAGGCTGGACCGCACCCTGCATCCCGTGTTCACAAGGAGCACCAGAGCCAGTGGCTGCAATATTGGGAAAAATCTTAAATGACCATCAGAGGTTTTGGCTCATGTTACCATGATTGTGGGTTCATATACCATCTCATTTTTAGAAATGTGTGTTTTTGTACTTCTGTAACTACTTTTTAATAAAGATATTTTGCCAGTCCTCAGCCCCACTCCATAGCAAAGCAAAGGCCAAGAACAAGTGAGGGCTAAACCCAGAGCATCGAGGGTTTTGCTCAGGCCATGCTTTACTGTGGGAGAATTTTGAAGGTGGGAGTGGAGCTGCCGTTTGTGGTTTGGTGCTGTAGTGCCTGTTAAAAGTGGCTTTAATGAGAGTGTAAGGTGCTGCACACTGAAGCCCTGTGTTTATTCAGCTGCCTGCTGCCAGTGGCTACAGCTGGGATGGCTTCCCTCGCACGGCGTCTGCCCACAGTCTTGTGCCGAGGCCCAGAGGACTCACGGGGGAAGGAGCTGGAGAAGGTGAAGCTGGTTTTGATGGTCTCCTGAGGGCCCCTGACCCCTGGGAGGTTAGTCACACTCTCTGAATGCTGTGCTGTTGGTTTTTCTGGAGGATTCGTGCTGCAGGCCAGCCCTGCATTCTCCACACTCACCATGAGTGGCTGGGTGTGACTTGACACAGAGTCAAAGTGGTGGGGTGCTAGCGTTCAGGAGGGCGAACAGCCTGCAGCCTCCTTTCCCTGGCTGCAAAGCTGCCACTTAGCTCTGCTCCAGCCCGAGTTTCGGGGAGCCAGGACCCACTTGGGCAGGCCAGGAGCCTCAGACATGAGACTTTTCATGGTGTGCTCCTTCCTGCTTACTCACGGGGAAGGCAAGGCAGTCAGCATCCGGGTGGGGTGGAGGTGTTTCACATCTATATCTAAATCTGCTTCTTAGAGCACCCCAAGCAGGCCACTTTCTTTGATCCCCATGCCTCTGCTGTTTATCTTGATGTGATTCATCCCTGTAATTTAAGACGCCCAGAGAGCAGAGTTCCCATCCCAGGCAGGGGAGGCGCAGAGCAGGTTGGACCGTGCAAGGAAGAGGCAGCGTGGCAAGGTCTGTGCCATGGCCAGCAAGCAGGGCTGCATGCTCCCCAGGCAGACTATGGCAGAACCAAGCCTCTCACTTGGAGGGAAGTGTGTCTCCTAGGCGCCCCAGTGGGGGATGTCAGCCAGCATCTCTGTGCTGTGTGCAGTGTGTCTCTGCACTCAGAACTGCCACTGGATCATGGTGTTAAGCCCAGGAGGGGTGCACGTGTTGACAACCTTGTATTGCTTCGTTGCTGAGACCAGAAGAACCAGGTCATTGCATGAGCTGTTAGCTACTTCTGGTTCTCACAAACTCCTCCCAGTGTTGATAAAGAATGGTGTCCTCCGGGCATGCTCTGGGTGTAGTTTTATTTGTATTATTAGGGACTCAGGGAGAAGTGCTCTGGGTGTCTCCCACACTGCACTTTGGAGATCATTCTGTGATTCCCAAGTCCTGCTGATTCCACCTCCTTGGCCTGGGATTAGATACCTAGGCTGCCGATCTGCTTGCTCTTCTTTCAGCGGGGATACCCTCCAGGGCTTGTTCACAGCTTGAATTTCAGAGCAAAAGCCAGGCACGCTTTCCAGCCTTCAAATATTGATTCAAAGAATTTGGCTGCTGAAGCTTTTGTGTACCTGAGGCACCAGCAGGCCCGCAGCACGAGTGAATCCTGGTGGCCCGAGGAAGAGCCTTCCCGTGGGCCTCAGCAGCCACACACAGCCTCCGATCTGTTTCCCCTTGCAGGATGGGGCACCTCCTGTGTCTCAAGACCTCAAGCAGAAACCTGTAGCTGTCCTCTTCTGCCCTGAAAATCCAACGAAGCCCAGGCCTTTGTTGTGCAGTTTAACCCAGACCTGTCAGTAAACACCAGCTAATTCCAGTTTTTGCCCTCTTTATCCTTCTCGAGTTCCAAGGTGATCATTGCTTGTTATCTATGGGACTTGTGTAAGCTGACTTCCCAAATGCAGCTGTGAGACAAACATTTTAATTAAAAGGCAGAAGGGCCGGGAGATATAAACACTAATGTGCCTGGTTGTCAGTGAAGGCAGTGGCGTTCAGCATCCAGGGGCTAATTATATTCTCTTCTCTGGGACTCACACAAATATTGCCACAAATGGTCCTGACTGTCAGACTGAAGTCATTTATCCCAAGTGTGGGGAGCAGTGAAACCCACACGTCCAGGTAGATTTAGCTCTTACGGACTCTGCTGGGAAGTAGCAGGTGGGTAAAACTCAGAGTATCAGCTATCGCACCCTGGTTGGAGGTTTTCACAGACAGCTGAATCAACTTGCATTGGGGGTTCCTGCATTTTAGAGTGTTCTCAAGGACCTAGGTTTGGGCCCTAAAATGCAGCCACCAGAGCAGGCACACCCTAAGTAGGCATCGAGTGGCCTTAGTGCCTGGGCAGCCTTCACTACTGGCCTCCTTTGGTTGTCCCTGTCCACTGACCCTCGTTCCTCCCCTGCTCTCACCTTTGCACTCATCTGCAGCCTCAGTTATCATTGACGTCAGCCCAGTCTTGCCCCTCACCTGCCTCCTCCCTTCCTTCCCTAAGTTTAAGCGCATTCGTTTCCCAAGGCTGAAGTAACACAGTATGGCACAAACTGGGTGGCTTAAAAGTTCTGTTTCTCAGAAAGTACAAAATTTAGGTGTCAGCAGGGCCGTGCTCCCTGCAAAGGCTCAGGAGAGGAATTCGTCCTTCCTCTTCCTAGTTTTTGCTGGCTGCTGGCAATCCTTCGTGTTCCCTTGGTTTATAGCTGTGTCATTCCAATTTCTGCCTCCATCATTACACGACCTTCTCCATGTGGGTCTCTATGTCCTCTTTTTTTTTTTCCTGAGACGGAGTCTCACTCTGTCACCCAGGCTGGAGTGCACTGGCGTGATCTCAGCTCACTGCAACCTCTGCCTCCTGGGTTCAAGCAATTGTCCTGACTCAGCCTCCTGAGAAGCTGGGATTACAGGTGCACGCCACCACACCCAGCTAATTTTTGTATTTCAGTAGAGATGGGCTTTCACCATGTTGGTCAAGCTCTTCTCAAACTTCTGACCTCAGATGATCTGCCCACCTCTGCCTCCCAAAGTGCTGGATTACAAGCATGAGTCATTGTGCGTGGCCACCTCTTTTCTTATTGGGATACCAGAATGACGTTACCTTAACTAAACATAACATCTGCAAAGACCCTGTTTCCAAATAAGGTCACATTCTGAAGTTCCGGGTAGACGCAGATTTTGGGAGACACTATTTGCCACATGGGTTTCTCCAAGCTGTACTGTCTTGTGACTGAACACTGATCTCGTTGCCCTACTGTGGATGTTTGGGAGGATTAACACCAGCCTGTTTCTGCTCACACTGCTTTCTCTGCCTGGGATTTGCTTTACAGCCTGTTGTCCATGGTGTGACCATCATTCATCTTGTTAAGACTTAACAGCCCAGTGTGGATCCCTGGCGGGAATATCATCCCCCTTCTCGTCATGTACATGTTCTGTCACGGTCTCTGGATCACTCGACTATACTTATTGTTTGGGTGGTGCTCAGCACCTATTAGAGCATAAGCACCTTGAAGGTTTCATTTACATCCAGGTCTCAGTACTAGGAACTTAGCAGGTGTTCATAATTTATAACCGCTTGTGATGGAGAGGCTAGTTATTAAGATTTTTCTGAATGTGAGCACGCTTCACTGGTTTTCAGAATAACGACTGTGTGCCCTAAAAGGAGATCTTTGGAGATTTTACTCTATGATGAGAAAACATTTTAGTGCTTTTTCTGTCAGCACATACCTAGGTAATGAGAAGAATGACCTGGTATATATGTGGGAAATTAGCATACAAGAAGTACTTTGACATTTTCCACTCGTGAAGAAAGCTGTTTTTGTTGACCTAGAAAAAGGGATCAAATTAATATTTGAAAAGATGTGGCTCAGCTGGAAAGGACTTGTCCACAAGGCATGTCTTCATCCCTTCTGCCTGCTCAGGGAGAAGTTGCAGGCCATGCAGTGTGAGGGCATCAGCCCGGATGAGCTCTAAAGTTCAATGTTAATTTCTGATTTCCATAACATGGAAGAGTACAAGTTTGACTGCAGAAGCCACAATCAAGTCCAAGGGAGGGTGAATGAAGGAAATGGAAGGGACCGTGTCTATGTCTGTGTCTATGTATCCATGTGTACACACATTTTTTTGGGCTTTGGTTCCTTTAGCTACAAAATAAGGGAGTTAAAAAGGAGGTGGTTTATGAACACAGTTGTTTCCTTCAAGTATCTAATAGGCTTTCACAAAAAAGAGGGACTTGGGTTCAGAACAAAGCAGTGGGTGAATCAGTGGTAGAACTGAAAGGTCATTTCAGTGTGAAAGTCAACTTTCTTTTCAAGCAAAGGCTGGATGTCATCTGGGAGCGTATAAAAAGAATTGAAATACGGATGCCAGGCACAATGGCTCATGCCTGTAATCCCAGCACTTTGGTAGCCTGAAATGGGCATATCACGTGAGGTCAGAAGTTTGAGAACAGCCTGAGCAACATGGTGAAACCCTGTCTCTACTAAAATACAGAAAATTAGCCAGGCGTGGTGGCATGTGCCTGTAATCCCAGCTACTCGGGAGGCTGAGGCATGAGAATCACTTGAACCTGGGAAGTGAAGGTTGCAGTGAGCTGAGATCACACCACTGCACTTCATCCTGGGTGACAGAGGAGACTCTGTCTCAAAAATAAAAATAAAAATTGGCCAGGTGTGCTCACACCTGTAATCCCAGCACTTTGGAAGGCTGAGGCAGGTGGATCACCTGAGGTCAGAAGTGCAAGACTAATCTGGCCAACATGGTGAAACCCCATCCTTACTAAAAATACAAAAATCAGCCAGGCATAGTGGCATGTGCCTGTAATTCCAGCTACTCAGGAGGCTCAGGCAGGAGAATTGCTTGGACCTGGGAGGCAGAGGTTACAGTGAGCTGAGATTGCACCACTGGACTCCAACTTGGGCGACATAGTGAGACTCTGTCTCTAACTAAATAATAAAAATAAATAAAATAATTTTAAAAAAATGAATTGAAATATGGGTTGGGAGATTGGACTGATGGACTCTTGAGTTCTCTGATTCCTGAATCTCTGCTTGGGTGAACACTAAGATTCCTCCCATTTCTAAAATTTTCAGATTCAGTGTAAATGAAAGTTGGGTCATGCTTTTTTGCCCAGAGGCTGTATGTATATTCTAACTGCCAGCCAGCCCATCCCCACTGCAAAATGCTCATGCTCATTATTAGTAATGTGATAATATTTTGTGTTTGTATAGTGCTTTTTAGTTTATAAACGCCCTCACTGTCATTATTTCATTTGCTCTTCTCAACAACCACATGCAGTAGTTGGTATTATCTCTCCATCAAAGGCCAAGAAAAAGGCCAAGAAAGAGAAAATGACTTACACAGGATTACAGGGTAGGTAGCAGGAATCTAGACCTTCTGGAACCCAATACTCCTTCTACAGTGGATGCCTCCCTATAGGTAGGTTTGATTTTCAGGAGGCTGAGAGTTGGCACAAAGCACTGCCTAAAAACAAAGAGCAGCATAATTTTCTGGCCCCAGTCCCTAAGAAAAACTGTGCAGAGTGGACCAATCTTGGCTCATTTCCCATGGCAGTACCCTCATGGTGAGCCTCTGGGGGGAGCTTGGTACAGGAGCACGTGAGATCAAGTTGGCCTCAACACAGATGACCATAAAGCTCATGGTAGCTATCACTTGTGAGCTATTTACATTGAGCCAACCACTTCAAAATGTGTTACCTTATTTCATCTTAAGCATAGACCTAAGCCAGGCAGGCTTCTCCTCCTCAGGAAGCAGGAAAGTAGAGGGCAAATTCCCAAGTCTCCAGTATTTTTCCTGGTCTAAATGCCAACTGGCTTTGAAGTCTCACGATGTCACAGGATTCAGCATCGTCCCAGTGGATAGTTAAACTCATGAGACTTAACCTGCCTCAGGGTGATGCCGACCTCAGCCAGCACCTGGTACACTGGGATCTCACAGGCTGCTGCTGGAGGTTCCGAGGAGCTGCCTGCACCAGTCAATTCATTAGCCTTTCAGTGAGACGTTTTATGCCACTGAGCATTTTGGAGCCCACTTATCGTGGTAGAGCAGGGTTTTCGGTGCTGTTCTTCCCATCCTGCAGATGAAGCGTCTGAGGTTTGGAGAAGTGACTGGTTTGTTTAAGGTGAATGAGCGAGTGAGAGAGCCAGGAGTCATGTTCTCTGGGGCCAGGGTCTGCACCAGCCGCACATGCCTGTCTCCTCCCACAGCCGCTGGCAGACTCTCGCATGCACAGAGCATGGGGAGGCAGTGGACGGTCTGGATGTGCAGGCCGTGAATTTGGTTTGTGTTTTTTCTTCTGAATTTATCTTTTAAAAATACGTCTTTCAGATTTTCGTGCATTAAAATGTGAACTGTGTTTGGAGGTGCTTCTTTCCGGGTCTGTTTAAGAAATGTCGCCCAAGGGCAAGCCTCTCTTCTCCGTTGCCATGGCAGTCCTAGAACAGTTGTCAACAACACTGGAAGTGCTTCTGTGGTTGATTAGGCACAAAAGACCACAGCATTTCTCATTCCATCCTCTTTGTCCTGCAAAGAAAATAGGCCAGTAGGCAATGTGGTCAGCAGAGAGTTTTAAATTAAAATGTAGCTGTCAAATTCCCTCAGTGGTTTGTGTGCCCTCCTTCCCAGGAGTTCAAGTTTGGACCAGCCTAGACCCAAGCCTGTTGAGGTCTTTATGCATAGGTCTCAAGCAAATTTCTGTCACAACTAGGCGTACTTTGATGAGCTGTTATCCACAAACCTATGTGGTCTGGGAGAGGGTATTTCTTTCCCTGGGTTGTGACTAGGCAGGAATGTTGGCATGCGGCATCAGTTGAGCTCAGAGTCCTCTATCTTGCGAAAATGCTCCTTGCCATAGGTTTCTGAGGGGGCTGAGTCCACAGTCTACACTTCAGGCTCCCCCAACCGGAATACAGGGTTTCTGTTCAGTCAGGCTACTGCCTTTCCTCTCTGAATGTAATGGTGGTAACGGGGCGAGTTTTAACCAACTTGATTTTTCTTGCCTCCCACCTTTACCCAAGATTGTCTGGTCTAGAGATTGGGATTTGTAGAAGGATTTGCTTCTGTTCATCTCTGGGGCCCTTTTTGCCTCTGAAATTCCATGATTTTATGAAATACATATTCAGGACTGATCTTAGACTTACGGTAATTCTAAGGTTGCATGAACAGATAAGCCAGCAAATATTATATACCCACGGAGGAACCAAAGGACGTGTCCCTTATGTGTCAGGGACTGGCATAGGCGAGCTTGCTGAAGGGGCAAGACCAGCTTGCTTGACTCCTTGAAGACATCGCAAGTCATGGGTCACCACTGTTGAAGCTGCAAGTTTAGGGACAGATCAGGGACTGGAGAGTTTGAAAAGATTTCCTGAAAGAAGCCAGTCCTGCATTGGCCTTGTGGTTCCTTCCTTATTTGGAGGACGCAGAGGAATCGAGGCCAGGGGGAACGCTGGGCCCTGACAGTGGCAGAGGGAACGGCTGCTCCCTGCATCCTGGCCTCCTGGGGCTATGACCGAGGCCATGGCATAGTAATTAGGAATGACTGATAGCCAGTACTGAGGGAGAGCACAGAAAAAACATAAACAAAGCAGCCTCACCTGTTCACACTTGCCGAAGCCTGGGACAGAGTGGGGACAGATGGCCTCCACCTCCGCCTCCTGATGGAAACCGGTGTCTTTACCGCATTATGTACGTGGCACAGCTCAGTGTTAAGATGCGTAATCATCATCCAGAGTCATCAAGAAGACTTAATTCATCTATCACATAGCTTACTCTCTTCAAAAAGATGAAGAAAGGTGGGGTGCAGTGGCTCATACCTGCAGTCCCAGAACTTTGGGAGGCCGAGGCAGGCAGATCACTTGAGCTCAGGAGTTCAAGACCATCCTGGGCTACATGGTGAGGGCCTGTCTCTATTAAAAATACAAAAATCAGCCAGGGGTGGTGGCGCATGCCTGTAGTCCCAGCTGTTTGGGAGACTGAGGCAGGAGAATCTCTTGAAGCTGGGAGGCGGAGGTTGCAGTGAGCCGAGATTGTGTCGCTGCACTCCAGCCTGGGTGACAGAGTGAGACTCTGTTTCAAAAGAAAATACAAAGGCATATTGGATTTCATCCCGAAAAGTCACAACCATTTTATTTAAGTTGTACACTTGAGTTACGTGTTTATTTAGTTACCTGGAAATTCTCATTCCCTAGATTGCTAGATATGTTGAGCATCAAACGGACTGTCCTCTGTAGGTGAGCACGTGCACATTTGTGGAAGTGTTTATTGTGAGATCCCTTCAGCTCCAGCGTTGGCTTCTCAGCCTCGGGGCTGGGCAGACCTGCGGCAGACTCTGAGAGGGCAAAGCCGGAGGGAGAGCAGGACGCTTGCACTTTCCCCGTTTGGTATTTTTGAGCAAAGGCTCTCACTCCTTGGGGAAGACTGTGAGAGCCATGCCTGTGACACCCAGGGCTGGCATCTCACGGTACCCACCTCTAGCCTGGGCACTTCCTGGGACGCCAGGGCTTTGCTCTGAGGGGGCTGCCAGGTGGGCTGTGGATTCGGCCCATTGGAGAGCATCCGCTGAGCCCCAGGCTGGAAGGCGGTGGGCTGGGAGCCCTGCTGGAGACAGAAACCACTGCCCTCGGCAGCGCATCACACTCATAGGGTGGAGGGCTGAGACACAGCCAGGAGGCTGCAACCCAGACATCCCCTCACCAGCCCCAGCTGAATTAGTGGGATTCCCTTGGCCCCTCCTTGCAGCCTCGCTGAACAGAAAAGCAAAACCCAGCAACCACAAGACAGTTTTGAGTTGAAGATGATTCTGAGAACTTCTGATAATTGCCTTTTAATTTTTAAATTTAGATCAGGGTACTACTTCTCTGTTGGAATCCAGGAGCCTAGAGATGTTTCTGTATCAGTGGAGGAGTGGGGATGACGTGGGTTTAAAGTCTAGACACTCCAGAAAAGACATGCACAGGGGTGGGAGCTGGGCTAGGCACACCAGGGAGAGAGAGAGAGAGAGAGAGTGAGAGTGTGTGTGTGTGTGTGTATGTGTGATCAGGGAGAGGGCTGTGATGAATCTCTGGATAAGGTAGGAATAAAGAAGCACTTGCACACCAGGGAGTGTGTGTGAATGTGTGTGCGTGTACTCGTGTGTGTGTGCATGTGTGTGTCTGTTCGGGGAGAGGCCCACAATGAATCTCTGGATGGGGTAGGAATAAAGAAGCGCTTGCCCCTTTCTGGAGAATTCCATGGATAGGGGGCAAGGACGGGGTTGGAGCCACATTGACTTGGAGATTGCCAGGTGAGACCTTCAGGGCAAGTAGAGGGGTCTTCTGCAGGAAGAGCTCTCATGACACACAAACCTCCACGCAAGGCCACCTACTCAGGAAGGCTGCTCTTGCACCCCACCCTTCCCAGGCAGCCAGAAGCTCTTCTCTGTAGTTACTCAGCCCATGTGTTCCAGCAGGAGAGCACACTCACCATCATGGGGTTCATGCTCCATGTACCGGCTAAGGAGGAGCTCCTTCTGTGTATCTTGGTATTCCCGGGGCCTAGCAGGCGCAGGCACTCAAATGTGTAATGACAGTGAGCAACTGAGTAATTGAATGACCAGAACGTTCGAAATGTGGATTTGCTTTTAGGAGTCTTAGGTAGACTTCCATTATGCAATGTTGGTCTTACCAGATTTCCCCTGATAGTGTTCCCCAGCCTCACATGACTGTACATTATCTTGGACAATATTAAGTACCAACTGAATGCAGGCACTTTTGGGGATATAACTCTGAAAGCTTTGCCATGATTCTGCTCTTAGGCAGGTTAGCTGACTGGCCTCCAGATTTGCCTCTGTTAAAGTCTTGAAGCAGAGCTCCAAGAGGAATCAAAGGGGCGGGCAGACAGAATTCCAGTGGATAGGTTAGGAGCTCCCTTGTCTTGGTGTGAACTGGAGATCCCTGAGCCACCCTGCGAGTGCTGGAACACAGTGTGGTCATCCAGGAATCAAAGGGGATCCCATCCTGGTGCTCCGGCTACTGCAAATAATCCTTGTAAGCCGATCTGCTTAGCAATGTACTAGAAAGGAAAATCTAAAGGGCAAGATAAAAATATATCTGTGGTACTTAACATGGTAGTGGTTGGCGATGTCAGCACGTATGCTATTACACAGAGGCCGCATGTTACTGGGAAGCCCAAGGTGGAGGTTTGTAAATCATATCAGAGTTCCAGCTCTCCTATTGATGCAGGGCATGCTGTTGTGCAGGTCGCAGACTTTTGAGCCTCAATTTTCTTACCTCCAATGATTGTGAGGGTTAAATGAGAACCAGGTATGTGCAAACTCTTGTTGTGTCATTGCAAGTTGTTCTTCAGAGTGGCGAGTGTCCTGCACTATAGACCAACAGCATGTTCTTTAGCTGCCTATACTCCTTTCCTATTATAGGTGCCCTCCCACATCCTCTCTCCCACTTGTTGATGGGACCTGTTCTTTGTTCCCCTGCTGCTCTCTGAGGACCAAGCAGGGGATAGGTTGGAGACCGAGAATGTCGGGACATGGATAGTCACCTTCGTACCCCTCTGCCGAAGGCCAGAGATAGCAGTCCAAGGGGCAGAGAGACCCAGAAAGAGCTAATGATCTCAGCGGAGGCCCTCTTAAGTTCACTCTGCCCTGCATGGCTGCAGTTGTTCTGGTCTGTATAAAACCTAAGTTCCAGACCAGGCGCAGTGACTCATGCCTGTAATCCCAGCACTTTGGGAGGCCAAGGCAGGCGGATGACTTGAGGTCAGAAGTTCGAGACCATCCTGGCCAACATGGTGGAACCCTGTCTTAAAAAAAAATAGTAAGTTCCAGGATTTCTTATACCTAGGGGCACCAAGGCCTAGGGGACAAAACCCTCAACGAGGACCTGAGAAACCTGAGTACTATACTTTGTTCTTCACTCATTAGCTCTGCAACCATAAGTAAGTCTCTTGTCCTTTTGGGGGTCCTCAGTTTCTTCTTTTGTAAACTGGGGAAAAATAGAAAAAAGTTTTTATGTGCATAAAGTTAAATATAAGTTACGAGTTACAACTTCTTCCCCTTTCAATAAAGGGCTAGATGGGATGTGGCTAAGCACAGGTCCAGAAGAGGGCACAGAAGCCACTTGGCCAGGGGGCTGAGTGTCAGCTTTAAGTTCTTATCCTGGAGACAGAGGTGTGATGGAACCTAGCTGGCTTCTGTATGAGGTCATCTCTGATCTTCTGTCCCTTTACCTGACTCCAAAAGAGGATTTTTCTTTTAGGACCTGCTTATTCAGTGAAACAGCTTTGCATTAATTTTGTTTTTGTTGTTTTTCTCAGTATCCAGCGAGCAGCATTGGTGGTCCTAGAAAATTACTACAAAGATTTCACCATCTATAACCCGAACCTCCTAACAGCCTCCAAATTCCGAGCAGCCAAACACATGGCCGGGCTGAAAGTCTACAATGTAGACGGTATGTGCCTTGAAAGGGTGTCTGTGAGGCCGGATGCAGTGGCTCACGCCTATAATCCCAGCAGTTTGGGAGGCCGAGGCGGGCGGATCATGAGGTCAAGAGATTGAGACCATCCTGGCCAACATGGTGAAGCCCCGTCTCTATTAAAAATACAAAAATTAGCTGGGCATGGTGGTGTGCGCCTGTAGTCCCAGCTACTCAGGAGGCTGAGGCAGGAGCATTGCTTGAACCCGGGAGGCAGCGGTTGCAGTGAGCCGAGATCGCGCCATTGTACTCCAGCCTGGTGTCTGGTGACGAAGCAAGACTCTGTCTCAAAAAAAAAAAAAAAAGAAAAAGAAAAAAGAACAGGTGTCTATGGTGCTCACAGGGGCACGGCTGGGTGACTGTTTAAGCTTCATGGTATGTTTTGTTCTGCTTCCTCTCTGGGCCTACCTTTATGGTGCATTCTCGTTTCAGAACAATTTTTCTTTTTTATGTAGGCAGACACATTTTTAGAGGAATGTTGATTTACCATCTACCTATGTGGGCAGCCTGTTCATTCTGGGATTTTGTGATTGAAAACAGTAGTGGTGTGTGTTTCCTGCCTTCTGCCAGGGTCACCTTATATTGGAAGCTATTAGGAAAGGGCTGCTTTTCAAAATTTGTGCACATTACCCAGAAACTGAGAAAGCCACCTAAATCATGAAGACTAGAAATTTCAGTAGTCAGGCCTCTGGGGAGATACCTACAGGCAGTCCTTACTCGTGGCTAGGAGCCGGAGTTGAGTGGTTGGCAGGAGGCTGAGGGCCAGGCTGGGGAAGTCCGAGCTATGTTTCAGGGTATCAGATGGTTAAGTGCAAGAAACAGGACACGATGTCATTTCTTACGGGTACCTTGGGTGAGGACAAGAGCTTTGCAGATCCTAGGAGAGGATTATCTTGTCAACAAGTCTAGTGATTTATATACAGTGTCCATTTTTGGTGGCAAGATCCTCCTGGTTATTTGTTCATTTTTTGGCTCTATGAGATGTGAGCTCCCTCATGAAGCTTGAAGGATTGATTAATTCCACCTGCCATCTGAAAACTTGGCAAAGATTCCCTCTAGTGAAACCAAGTCACCAGTCAAGTAGGTCATCCATAAGAAAGGCTGAAATCTGCCTTATCCTTCTGAAAAGTTAAGGTGGTCAGTGGTCAGGGAACAAGACAGGACTTCTGATTCTGTGTTAATTAATGGTTGTGCTGCATGTCCTCGAGCGCTGGTATTTCCTATAAAAGTTGGGGCTGCCGTGACACTCCAGCATAGCTTGTTTTCCAGTGTGGACTCAGTGTCTCGTGTCCTTTGACTTTCTTTCTTCTCTCTTTGTCCTTGTTCTCCCCGTGCCTCTCATTCTGTCTCATCATCTTATGGCTGAAATTTAATGTCCCAGCTGCCCTTATGGCCAAACTGAAACTTTATGTCACAGATGGTGACCTCTTCAGCACACTCCGTGTGTTTTTGGCCAACATTTTAATCGTCAAGCATTCTTCATCCCCTTCTGAGTTCTTTTTCCATTTCCACTGACCAGATTGGGGTTTAGGGAGATTCCCCTGTTCTCTTGCCTTGGACCTAGTAAATGCAGAGCCGGGGCCCAGTTCACCCTCCTGGGAAGTGACCTTTAGGATTTGTGTGTGTGTTTCATAGGGGACGAGTAGACAGCACTGATAGATGGTGGTACTAGTTTTCTGCTCTGTTTCCCAGCCTCGTGGTATTAACACTATTCTTCCACTGTCCTTTCCCCAAAGGCCCCAGTAACAATGCCACTGGCCAGTCCCGGGCCATGATTGCTGCAGCTGCTCGGCGCAGGGACTCCAGCCACAACGAGTTGTATTATGAAGAGGCGGAACATGAACGGCGAGTGAAGAAGCGGAAAGCAAGGTATACGGCCCTCCTGAGGCCAGTACCCTCTTGTAGACTTTTAAAATTTTATTTTATTTACTTTTTAAAAAAAAACTTATTTACTTAGAGACAGAATCTCACTCTATCGCCAAGGCTGGAGTGCAGTGTCAAGATCTAGGCTCAATGTGACCTCTGCCTCTCAGATTCCAGCGATTCTCATGCCCAGCCTCCCGAGTAGCTGGGATCACAGGCACCCCCCAGCACGCCTGGATAATTTTTGGTATTTTTAGTAGAGACAGGGTTTCGCTATGTTGGCCAGGCTAGTCTCAAACTCCTGACCTCAAGTGATCTGCCCGCCTCGACCTCCCAAAGTACTGGGGTTGTAGGCATGAGCCACCATGCCCTGCCTCTTGTAGACTTCTAATCTTTTCTTTTTTACCACTAGAATCAGGTTTCTGTTTAAAACCATGACCTGCTGGGACACCTGTGGAGTGCACCTTGCTCCAGTGTTTCTCAAACTAAAGGCTGTGTGAGCATCACTGGGAGGGCTGTTCAAATACAGGCTGCAGTTCCGGGCCCTGCCTGCAAGGGCCCAGCTCAGTAGGTGTGGAGTTGAGCCCAAGAAATGGCATTTCTAACATTCCTGGGTGATGCCAGTGCTCCTGGCCCCCAGCCCACACTTGAGTGGGCCTGTCCTGTACCCCTGGACCCTTGCTGGTGTTCACCATCAGGTCGTATTAGCTGAAGGGGACAGAGGTGCTTTCTGTTACGTGTGCTGGGCCTCTTCCTGTTTCCCAGGGGCTGCTGGTGTGGGTGGCTGGACGGGGGCACACAGCTCCGCTTCTTTGCAGGGCCGCTTCTGCACCACCAGCCACCTCTCTCTGCATAGAGCCTTTTTTAGCCAGTTGGAGGGGCCTGAGATAGAACTCTTTTCATCTAACCATTGCAGAGATGAAAAAAGGATTTCAGTGAATTTCCCAAGCTCATCGGCGGCAGACTTGAGAACAGAATCGTCACCCAGTCCTGGAGCTCCTCCCTGACCCCTGTGGCTCCTGTTCCACATGCTATTTTTGTTGTTGCCTTTCTTTCTCCCTTCCTCCCTCTCCACCCTCTAGGGGACAGCGTGATTGGGCCTTCAGTATGCTGGCAGGTCGGGTCGCAGCAGGGTGGACAGGCATCATTCGGCTCGCACATCCTGCGGTAGGCACCATCCTGATTTACATAATGTTACCTCACCTTCTAGGCTGGTGGTTGCAGTGGAAGAGGCCTTCATCCACATTCAGCGTCTCCAAGCCGAGGAGCAGCAGAAAGCCCCAGGGGAGGTGATGGACCCTAGGGAGGCCGCCCAGGCCATCTTCCCCTCCATGGCCAGGGCTCTCCAGAAGTACCTGCGTACCACCCGGCAGCAGCACTACCACAGCATGGAGAGCATCCTGCAGCACCTGGCCTTCTGCATCACCAACGGCATGACCCCCAAGGTGCGCTGCTCCGGGCGGGCTTTGCCACCATCAGCCTCACCGTTACTGAGCTTGGCCAGTTGAATCTTAGGGTGTTACTAGAAGTGATAAAATCAAAGCCTTCTCTAAAACACCAAGTAATAACAATTAGCGATTCTCAGTCATTTTCTATTGTGTTAGTACAATTGGTTTTTAAAATGTGCCTTTCGAAAGCCTCTAGATTCTAACAGAGGAGAGACTTTCACTTGGAAACAGTATGGAATAGTGATTAGAGAGAGTATAGAGCAGTGATAGGGGTGCATTATGGACTCTGGAGCTGAACTGATTCATTCTAAGCTGGCTCCTTTACCAGCTAGATGTGAAACCTTGGGCAGATGGTAATGGCTCTGTGCCTCAGTTTCTTAACCTGTTAATTGGTTAAGAAAATACTAATAACTATCTCATTTGTGTATTTTGGGAACTGACTTTATTCATGTGCTTAAAACAGTCCCTGTCATATGAGGAGGCCAGACTAAATAGCTATTATTATTACTGGTAAAAATATTGCTATCACTTTGTATTTTGAGTGTTGTAGAATTAGTTTTACGGAGTGTTCTTTTAGATTATGATATTTAGCACACTTTAAAGAGTGTTACAAGAAACAGCCATATATCTAATAGAGGGTTGTGACCAAGGAGGCAAAATAGAGTAAAGATATAGCAAATGACTTCTCTACAGAGAGGTGGGTTCAAATCCTGGCTCCACCACTTAATTGGTTTGTGACTGTGCACAAATTAGTCTACCGTCTATTAGATATATGGCTGCTGCTTGTAATATCCCTAAAAGTATGCTAAATACCATAATCTAAAAGACCATTCGGTAAAACTAATTCTACAACACCCAAAATACAAAGTGATAGCAATATTTTTACCAGTAATAATAATAGCTATTTAGTCTGGCCTCATCATATGACAGGTACTGTTTTAAGCACTTCAAATGAATTAACTCTTTCAGTTCCTCTATCCTTGTTTGCTCTTGTATCAATGAGGATAATAATAATATCTATCTGATGGAGTTGCTGTGTAAGAATTACATGAACTTTGGCAACATGGCACGTAAATCACATAGTAGAGAGTAGATGAGCGTGGCATGTGGTACACATGTAACATTTGGTAGCTGTTTTTTGTAAGGACTCCTGTTCATACATTGTACTATATGTGTATCCTGCTGGTTACATTGTCAACCAATAACTACCCATAGGAAAGCAATGTAGAAATATTCAGTAAGAAACTGCGAAGTTTTCTGTATTGACTCACTAATCTCTCTCCTAGGAAAACTATTTAATACAATCATATATGCACATGAATATGCACAGGGGCACTGTTTTGCAAAAAAATCTGTAATACCTCCACAGAGGAAATAATTTAAAACTATCGTAGTGGCTTATAAATTGCAGTATATCACCTGTTTAATCAAGGAAGTTTCTGTTAGAATAGTAAGTTACAAGAAGTAGAATGCAGAAATGTGAGTGTCGTGGTTGCAAATGAGGAAAATATGTATACAGGTGTAAAATGATGGCTTTCCCGTGTAGGTCCAAAACTGTTGTATTCCTTTTTTAAAGATTTTAGAAAGTGTCCTGGTTGCTTTTCGTTTCATTTAAAAATCTTATACTTTTCTGAATCAAAAATAATAGCCATTGTTCATATAGAAATCCAAACATTAAAGGAAAATATTATGCGGAAGGTGAAGTTTTTATCCTCCCTCCCGCAAAACAGTTCTTACTGATAAGGAGTTGGTGTATATTCTTTCAAATATATGTGGATGTTTTTTAAGCTTAAATGGGAAAACAAAACAGAAATGGGGCAATTTCTCTCTCTTTCTGTGTGTGTGTGTGTGTGTGTGTGTGTGTGTGTGTGTGTGTGTAAACCACAGGCACATGCCACCATGCCGGGCTAATTTTTGTATTTTTCTATTTTTTTTTGGTAGAGACAGGTTTTCGACATGTTGCCCAGGCTGTTCTCAAACTCCTGAGCTCAAGCAGTCTACCTGCCTCAGCTTCCCAAAGGGCTGGTATTATAGGCCCCGGGCCCAGCCTATATATAAGATAGATAGATAGATAGATAGATAGATAGATAGATAGATAGATAGATAGATAGATAGATAATAGAGATTTGCATATGACATCTCTTTATATAATGTATGTTATCTTTCTCTATATATAGAGAAAGATACAGATATACAAAACCTTGCTTTTTTTTCTTAAAGCTATCCCTTGGCTGTCTTTCCAAGTCAATACATAAAGATATTACTCATACAGATCTAACTACAGATAGAACTCATTTCTTGTAATAGCTACATCTTATTCTACCAAATACCATGATTTATGCAACTGATTGTCTGCTGATACACATTTGGATTAAGAGGTTTCATTAGTCAAAGCCAGGCGATGGGTGTGTTTGTTAATCAGATTTTATTGGCACACAGCCACACCCTGTTATTTATGTATCACCTATGGCTGCTTTCACTCTGCACCAACAGAGTTACGTAGTTGTGACAGAGATATGGCTTGAAACTCTGAAAATATTTACATCTCTGGAAAAGTTTGTCAATCCCTGGTTTGAACAGCCTTGTGGTGAATACTTTTTTACATGTGTATTTGTACAAGTATTTTGATACATAAGTTTCAAGTAGAGAAATGGCCGGGTCAAAGTTGTAGATCCTACCACATTGCCCTCCTAGGGGTGTTATTTTTTCATGCTTTTGCCTCTAACATCTGAGATTTTTTATTTCCCACATACTTGGGAACATTCGATGTCATTTTTTAAATCATTGCTCATCTAAGAGGAGGAAGTTAGTTTTTAATTCTTCTAGTTTATATTTCTTTAGTTAATAATGTGATAGAAAAATTTTATATGCTAATTTTCCTGTAAAATTTTTTTTTTTTTTTTTTTTTTTTTTTTTTTT